>CAMOHE010044713.1:28249-81798 GCA_946598075.1 Artocarpus hirsutus
GACCTTGATCATATGCTAAATTATGTCCTTTCTTTTTTTTCTTTTTTTAAATTTCTTTTTGTTTACATATATGTTTAATGTTTTCTTTTCTTAATTTAAGAGGCTTTTTATGGAATAATTTTCCATTAATAAATTATTTTTCCAATATTTGAATGAAAAATAAATGGAAATATTTAATACAAAAATTGATTATTTAATTAAATATATATATATATATATAAACTACTCTTTAACTTGTAAGTTCAAATTTTTTAAGCATCCAAACATTAATTGAAACTAATTTTGATTCAAACTCGCATTTTAAAAACTAACACTACTTCAAATTCTAAGTCACATTGCCATTTTGTCTTTTAAATCGCTGGACCAACTGATCCCATTTAACGCAAGGCCGGCCGAAAGCTCAAACTTGGAAATTGCCTCACTCAAAGCCAATCACTTCCAGATGATCTTAACTAAAACGAGACTTTCAAATTAATTAATTCAAAAATATTAATTATATACGTACCTTTTCTGGCCACAAATCTGTTTCCTTAGTGTGCCGACAAAATACTTAAAAAACACATATGCAGCCAAATGGATGGCGAGAAAGAGAAAGAATAGAAGAACTAAAATGTACACGATACAAATTTCAATTAGAGTATTTGAAAACTTAACCTAAACTGAGGTTTGGATGTATAATTAATTGCAAGTTTAAAAAAGGATAAAAAGTAAAAAGTTACTATGATTTATAGTGTTTGGATGTTGATAAAGTGTAAAACGGAAAAAATTGCTATAGTGTATATTAGCTCTTATATCCCAAGTGTTTTTAACCAAAATTCGCTTTAATTATTAATTCTAACCATACTCTTCAACCACACTATTAATGTAATAACGTGTATTTTTGCTTTTATAAGAAATTAAAATTCCAGGCCATTAGTAAGGGTGTTTGATAAATAAGTTTAAACTCAAAAAATAAATTCAAATACTATAATAAATGTGAGTTTTATGTTATAGTATATTTTTATTTCATTGCATAATATACCAGAGTTCTACGTCGTATATGGTTCAAACAGAGGGGCATCTAATGTTTGGAGGAATTTTAGCATTCGGCAATGAGTACGTGGAATGTAGTTACACGTTTAAGACGAACCATCCACGCAGTCATAGACTATTTTGCCTCTCAATTCTCATCGATCCAAGTCATTACCAAAAGCAAACTTAAAAATTAAGAAGACAAAAGGGAAAGTATATACGCTTCTACGAGACAAGACCGACAGCAACGTGTGTCTTTTGGAGGCAAAAGTTGTTGAGAGAGAGAGAGAGGCAATGGGGAGGAAGGCGGTGTTGATCGGTTGCAACTATCCAGGAACGAAGGCAGAGCTGAGAGGATGCATCAACGACGTGAAGAGGATGCACAATGCCCTTGTTGAGCGATTCGGCTTTTCCGACGACGACATCACTGTTCTCATCGACACTGACGATTCCTACACTCTTCCCACCGTCGAGAACATCCGAGAGGCCCTTACAACCCTCATCCGATCAGCGGAGCCAGGTGACTTCCTCTTCGTCCACTGCAGCGGCCATGGCACTCGACTTCCTGCTGAGACCGGCGAGGACGACGACACTGGCTACGATGAGTGCATCGCCCCCTGCGACATGAATCTCATCACTGGTTTGCGATTCTCTTCTCTTTTGCTTTTCAATTTCCTCTCTCTTGATCCTCTTCTTTTTTTACTTGTGGAATTTTCTGGAGGAAAATTCAATTCGAGATGTTTATTGCAATTTATATTGATGTATGTAATACGTTCAGTCGAGTTCAATTTTTGTGAATTCTGGTGAGCATGTTGTATCTTCTTCGATTCTTAATGGATTATTGTTCTTCTTCATAATCAATTAATAAACATTTAATCAACAGATGAAGACTTCAGGGATTTTGTGGACCAAATTCCCTTAGGATGCCGGATCACAATTGTGTCGGATTCTTGCCACAGCGGCGGCCTAATCAACGAAGCTAAAGAGCAGATAGGCGAGAGCACGAAGCGTGATGATGATGAATCCGATCCTCCTTCGGATTCAAGAAGTTCCTGCATCGAAAAGTTGAAGACGCAATCAAGTCACATGGGATCCACATCCCTTCTGCCTTTCGCCGCAATCATCGAGGACACCGTGACGACAAAGATGATGGCGAAGAAGATAATGTGAGGGAGATGGAGATTTATGGAGAGTAGGGCTCAATCAGGGTCAAGAGCAGGCTGCTGCCGCTCTCCACTCTTATAGATGTGTTGAAAGAGAGAACCGGCAAGGATGACATTGATTTTGGGAAGCTGAGGCCCACCCTCTTTGATGTTTTCGGAGAAGATGCCAGCCCCAAGGTGAAGTTCATGAAGTTCATTCTGAACAAGCTCAAGCACAGTGGCAAGAAGGATAGAGGCGGCTGCAGTTTCTTTGGGATGGTGGGGAGCCTGGCTCAGGAGCTTCTCAAGCATAAGCTCGAAGAGAACGAAGAAGAGTACGCAAAGCCAGCGTTGGAGACTGAGGTTGGCAGCAAGCAGGAGGTGTATGCTGGATCTAGCAGGCGGGAACCTCCTGATGGCGGGATCCTGATTAGCGGCTGTTAGACTAACCAAACATCTGCAGATGCAGCTCCAGCAGGGGACACTGACGAGGCTTACAGAGCTCTAAGCAACACAATCCAGACCATTATTGCTGAAACCGATGGAAGATTTTCAAACCACGAGCTCGTTGCGACAGCATGGACAATGCTCAAGAGCCAAGGATTCACTCAGCAGCCTGGCCTCTATTGCCGCGACCATCATGTTAACTCTGGTTGTGTGCTGATGATCCTATAAGATTACCTTTTAAGAGTTATCTGATCTTTAAGCTAATACAGCAAACGATGAATAAAGATGGTTGTATGTAAGGGTTGAAGATGTGCTTGTGTGTGCTTATTTTGCTATGTAATGTTTTGTGATTTTGGACGGTGGATACCAAGGACAAAAAGGAATTTTTCTGTTTCCATCTATCATTTGAACGATAAACTGTAGTATTTCATACAAAATTAGTTGTAGATTAGCTTGAGAAATACAAGCCTAGCAACCTGAAATGTCTGTAGGCTGTAGCATTCAATGACAACACTGATGATATACAAATATTATAGGGCAGAAAAAAATGGAGCCAAATATAAAACAAAAATCAATATGAATGACTGCACAGTTGCGTTCGTTCCAGGGCTGCAGAGTCTTCATTTGCGTGGATGTGGGATTGCATTTTTTTAATTTAACAGTCTGGAAGCAATAAGCAGCTGAAAGGTTCTTGCTACTTGTCCAGTAGCTACAACCAATTACCCACTTGGTCAAAACAAGGCTTCTTCATGTCAATCATCAATATCCTGAACCCATGCTAGATCTGCAAAATCCTTATCCACATAAGAATCTGGACTCATAATATAAGTAATTGATGCAATGAAGCCATAGGTCACCAACAAAACACACGCACACGCACACGGAGAGAGAGACCTTGAAGCACTGTTTCCACTGCTGCGTTTGGGATAAAGAGTCCAACAATTCGCTGGTTATCTGTAGTAGTTTCTATTCGTACAACACGAAGCCGCTTGTGGCTTTGGCGAGCCTGCAACGGATGGCAGCGATATGACAAGTCACAGCAAAGTGGTGGCATATAAAATGAGAAGGCTTAACAAACGAAACACACTTTTCATCAATGAGTCAAAGCAATTAAGATATGCACGCCGAGTTGACAACAATTACCCAACAGCCAACTCTAAAACACAAAGAACTAGGTACAATAGTAGTAAACTCCTTATCCTCGATGTTGCTGAAAACATGATGCTAAAAATTATGGAACAGAAAGCATGAACAAACACAAAATCAAGAATACTTGTCATGATACATTCAACTCCTTAAATTGAAAGTGAATTAACATAATCAATAAAAATAAATAAATTGCAAATGTAAAAAGCAGAATTTATGCATACTTTCTGCATATACCAAAAAACTTTTTTTTTTTTTTTTTTTGATAGGGCATATACCAAAAAACTGAAATTGTGTATGTAGTGCAAAACACTACCGCAAAAACGGAGTTGGGTGGAGATAACAATTAAATGTCTTGTCCTTTTTCTAAGCCCGGAAAAGAAGATAAAAACACTAATACAAGAATACAAGAAAATAAATAGAATAAACTAGAGAAGCAAGCATACGTCACCCTAGCTGTCATACTGCTCCAAATCAATTAGTTGGCAAACCCTCCCAGCAAGTTTTTACATATAAGCATCTAATTGTACTTTCCTCGTGTAGATTAGAGCATCAAGTAGGCATCAAAATCTCAGGTAATCTTGGGAGATCAATTACCTGCTTAGAAAGGGCCTTCTCAATGGTGCCCCAAACAGGAAGAATGAGGCCGCCTAAAACATTTACTTCCTGTTGTCTTCTGCCAACTGTACAGAAGTTGCCAAGCTTGCAATTGGGACCATGCATACACTGCACAAAGAAGTTGAACAACTCTTGTATAACAAGAAGCCTTACAAACAGGAGCATTTGGTTGCATAAATAAAATCCAATAAGACAATTCTGCCAACAAGGTCTGGACAACATTAATTTACATCTTAAGACATAATTAACGAGTAAACAACAAAACTTAAAGAACACTTAATTTCAACATGTAGGAGACCTGAAAATCTTCCTTAAAGAGGCACATGCTTAGCAAACAGGTCATGCCCATCAAGTAGACTAAATAGTTAGGCCAAAAGGAAGCAGAAAGCATTCCTGCCAGACCCCTTTTAAATTAATTTCATTGAGGACCATACCTGTTTGCATGAAATGCCATATTCAGCTTCCCAGCCACTGCGAGCCTTCTCTAGGGAAGAAATTTTCCTGTATTTGCTTTTCAGCTCTGCCAAAGGCATTTCCCTGCACAATGCAAATTGAGGGTCAACATACAGACGAACAAACTATAATCATACAGCATCATCAAACCCAGTAACTTTAAGATTTATACCTTAGTGACTCTCCAACAGCAGGACGGACTATCTTGTACAATCCAGAAGCCGAACTGAAATGGAATTTAAGAGGACAATCATTGAGAAACGGATAGGACATGCCACTCAAAGCAGTAAAAGCCTCTTCAATATCTGATGTATGATAACAAATTGAATGCATGGTATGACAATAAAGAGACAGGACAGGGTTTGGAGTTTAGTGACGAAACATAAAAGGCAAAAGGAGGATAAGAAGTACTGCAGACAAAAATAAATTACAAAAAAAAAAGAACATAAAACCAGGCCTACACAGCTGATTTTGGTACCTTTCAAATGCCAAAATGAAATGACGTCTCCCCAACCACTCCCTCTTTGATTCATAGAATCCATCATGGCTTGAACTAAGCCCATCCCTTTTTTTTTCTTCTAGAGCGGTGCTTGCAGACTATTACAGTAAATATGTAAGTATATACGTGCTGACTTGACAAGATAAAACATGTCATCCATATAGTAAAACACAGATATTCATATACCTCCCATGTGATCCCACGATCCAAAGTAAACGTGAAAAGAACCGTAGAAGCCCCAGACATTTCATCAACATGGACAGTCTGCCACGTAACAATGAGGTGACAAGATAGAATAGTAAAGATGTTAGAAATCAGGTATCTCATTTAAGCTATATATTATACGAATGTTTCCTTGTCCTTTGATTCTTATTTGTTATGTACAGGGAAAATATTTGTATACCCTTCAAGTTCTCTATTCTTGTCCATGTTATTTTGGTAAAGACAGACAAGCAATCCTCTTCCCTCATTGTATTCTTTATGTGAGAGAGAGAGAGAGAGAGAGAGAGGAAGGGAAGGGGAAAGCAAAAAAGATTTAGGAAGACGGTTGACCTTTGGTTTTCCTTGTAGTTCCACACTGTTAGCTTTCATATCAACAATCCCAGAGTCTAGATTCCCCTCAATCCGAGCATTCTGAACAAGAAGATCCAAGATGCTGACAAATAACTCGAATAGCCTGTGAAATATATATATTTAGCATTGTTGTCATAACTCCAACTGCAATAAGGAACTACTCTCAAGCTCAAATGTCAAAAACCTATTTTGAATATCAGGTATGAGTCCCAATATGCGATTGAGGAAACGACCAACATCATGCATATCAGAATCAACAATACGGCCAGTTATCCTCCCAGAATCTTTACCTACACCAAACAGGGGACGAAACCACATTATTGGGTCAACTTTTGGAAGGAAAACAAAGGGAGTTGAAAGCAGTGCACTGCAGGTTGACATATATTTCACACAACTTTAGAACAAAAGGATGTCAACAAGCATTAATATATTTGCAATTATGTTAACTCAAATATTAATTAAAATAATTCTTCAAATGATTACCAACAACAGTGTCCCTAACTATCCCTACTGCAACCAGAGCAGCTTGTGCCTTTGTGATAAAATCTTTGATCGTTTCTGGTTTTTCAGATGAGCATCCAGGAGGTGCGACAGGCAGAACATCCTGAAAACTGAGATTTAGTTATTCTTCAAAAAATTAGCTGATTGCTTCTACCACTATAGCATGTTGACAGACATCATCTTCCAAAAAGTGTTTACATAAACCTGTTCCATGATTCCTCTATACATCATCACCAGGGCCCTTTTTCCATAAGCACTATCATAATTGTATGCTTTTAAAGATGGTCCTGCCCTGCAGTTCATCCAACCACCTAGTGAGAAAGAATATAGCTGACTACTCAATGAAGACAATCTTACAAGTCATAGGCCTGTTAGCTCAATAAGAAAGAAAATACCAAAAACAGATCTGAATTTAACCTGCGATCTCCCTGTGTTAAGGCTCCAAGAGACTCTAATCTCTTGGCAACAATCGATGCAAACCGTCGTTCTCCACCAAGGTTAGTAAAAAGTAGCCTGCATAGCAAATAAAGGGATAGATTATCGTAAAGGCACTCATTCACAGAAATTTTTAAGTTGCGATTGTTGTATCTGTTACAACAGACACTACTTAAAGACGAACAAAATAGCTTTCCACTTCGAAAATCAACTTCATTGATTTCTTCAAAGGGTATTTAGCAGCAGTAAAAAAAATAAATAAATACATATAAATATATATATATATATATATATAGAGAGAGAGAGAGAGAGAGAGAGAGAGAGAGGGAAGAAGAAGAAGCACACGCTAATAAATCACAAAGATATGAAATAATACTAAATTTCCAGTACATTATACAGAATTAAACAAAATTCAATCCCAAGAAAATAGCCAAAGTATGGAATTTAATTTGCAAATAAAGGGTAGGAAACCTATTCACAGCACCTGAATCAATTAATAGCCCACGAATCTCTTTTTTTTTCTTTTTTTTTTTTAAGAATCAGTGGGAGAATCATTTTCTTTTAACTATTTTTATAAACTAATTCTAACTTAAAAACAAAAAAAAAAAAAATCAACTTAACCATATACTCTAGCCACCTGTATTCAGGCGCAGATGCTTGATTCGATCGATGAGTTCTTCCAAACTGTTGAATTGCACGGTCTGCACTCCATGGAAGTTCTAATGTCAAATGCACCCTTCTTCTCTGATATAAAAATAACAAATGCAGACAATTGAGACAAAACAAAATAGGGAAGGAGCAATATCTGAACTGTAATTAAAATATTCCAGGATGACTAGGCAGCAAGAAATGAAAAATAGAAGTTCCATAATATTTGACATACTTGATTTGCTGCTCTCCTATCTGCTTGCAACGAAACACCAGCTGATCCTGCTTCAGAAATTACAGCGACCAACTTCTTACCATCCATGAAAAGCTGCTTCTCATGCATGTTGACCATCTCCATGGTAACATCCTTCCTAAAGTAATAAAGCAACAAGTGACTTAGACGTGTTGAAAAGAATTGAAATACACAGAACAGGCAACTTATCTGTAACTCACGTGTTTCGTGCCTGGTAAGTTACACCTTTTCCATTAGAGGCCCTTACAAGCATTCCACGCCTACCAGTCATCTCAGCCACTTTATCAGGGCCGCCCAGCTGCCAAGGGCAAAATAATATACGTGGTCAAATAGTATAGTAAGCAACAACAAAATATAAAAACATTTACAACTGATCAACAAAATAAAATTCAAGATGCAGACAGCACAGGATATAGAAGTTAATAAACGGTTGTATAATTCAAACAAAATAAAAAATAAGGCAGACTAGTGAGGGTGACCCAGGTAAACAATGCAGCTGAAAATTTCAAGATGCGGACAGCACAGGTTTCCTACACAGGTGGTAATCTTGAATACTACTAAGCAGTGAGAAAAGAGTTGTACTAGTATTCCTGTCACTTTCTCAGGTAAAAAAATACATATCTGCCACAATTTTGCTGTTTTCGCTCATCAAGATTCCGCTAAAGCAGTTGAGTAATGAAAATACACACAATACATCATCACTTATCCACCTTGGAAAATAAAAGCAGGACCATGAAACTGATTGATAACAAAAGTTTTATTCCAAAGTAGGTGGAAAAGATAAAAAAGTGATTTCATTAGTAGTCACATAAATGTTTGGTGGTGTTTTCAAAATAGGTGAAAATGATTTTGTTTTGAAAAATGAGAATTTTTTTGGAATTATGTTGAAAGTGTTTTTGCAAATTTTGCCTCAAAAAACGTGCAAAAAACATTGCTAAAAACTCTCAAATCATTACCAAACGGGGACAAAATCTTTCCAAACTACAAAGACAAAAAGTTAAGCCTACAGGGCCAGCCAAAGACCCAAGAAAAATAATAATTATAATTGTAACATTATTAATAGCACAAAGATAGCTTGTCCTTGCTTTTACATCTGCTTTTACAAGGTATTTTAACTACACTTCCTTTTATTGATGGAGAAATCAATCACAAACAAATTAGGATGAGGAATCCTCAGTTTACAAAAATAAAAAATAAAAAATTTTAAAAAAGAAACAAAAGAAAGAAAGCTAAAATCTAAAAAAGCAGCCACAAGATACCACACTAACATCCTATAACATTCTTCCAAATTAGGACAATTGAAGAAAAAGTAGAGTCTTTAAATGCTTCATCCATCGACACCGCAAAAGAAATTTTGCATTCTCAAACAAATCCATCATCTACATCAGGGGTGCCCAAAATAAACTTCAACCTCATAATTATTAATGAGATTGAAGTTTGTTTTTTAAAACCCTTAATCTGCATTCCCTTATCTTTTCAGACATTTGTTTCCATCCAAGTTTCTGAAGCAACGAAGAGACGACACATTTCCGCAAAACTTTAGCTTATTAATCCCTAACATCAAAGACTTGCACGATGCAAGAAAGAACATCATTTGGAGTACAGTAGTTCTAGATTTGGCTTGGGCGTTATGGCTAGAAAGAAATGAGTTCTGAAGATTTGTACCAGCATGAAGTGTTTAGTTTGGAGCGGGTAAATTTCTGTGTTTCTTTGTGGAATGCTAACACTAAAGAGTTAGGAAATGCTACTTTCTCACTCATTTGTAAGAATCAAGAGCGTTATTTTTAGGTCCATTGTCTTTAGCACTTCCTTTTTTTATTAATTCTATACATATATCAATAAAAATGAGAAAGACAAGCACAGTTTTGTCCAAGCAGTATCTAGTACATAAGGTTCTGAGCATTTTCCAATGTGAAAGAAAAGAACAAAGACAAATCATTTCAACGGATGTCAAGAGATTAGCATTGGAAACTACCAAAAAAAGTATGTTCTATGGTAGAAAAATATCAATTAAAACGAGGAGAGAGATATAAGCCATTTAGTTACTACCTGATCAACAATATCATCTAGAGGATTATTCGGAAGACCCATAGAACGAATTATATCCAATATATATACTTTACGCGCCAAAGCCGCTTCATACCTGACCAATATTAGAAATCATGTATTAATCCTCTTAAAACATAATTCCACAATACCACTGCACAACAGACTCTACACCACTAAGATGTGGAACTTTCGAAATATGAACCTCTTTAACAATTCCGTTATATAGGCATGTCTTGCTTGAAGATACTCCTCAGTTTTTTCCTTGCACGAATGACATGACCAATCTCCTGAGACTATGTCTGACATAGGGGGAACAAGACATGCAGGATGAACAAGTTTACCACAAATAGAACACTGGAGCAATTTCTTTCTATCCTGCAGAAAAGGATGGTACCGTTAATAAAAGTACAGGGTCTAAAACCACTTTACATATCCAGAAGAACTTACCTCTTCAGCATTGCAAATCTCACATATTTGAAACTCATCATCGGATTCATTAGAGTCATGACCAGAATCAGCTGCATTATCAAATCAAACGCATCATCAGGTCTGAAAGATTCAATACTTGTGCAATAACATTAAAATGTTGATGCAGACATGATTCAGTATTTGTTGCCTCATGCTTCTTTTTAGTTTCTAGTTTGCTTCGAGTTTTTTCAACCCGGGCAGAATGAGGAAGAAGAAGATAAGATTTTGAATTTGAATAGTCGTCTATTTGCATACATGTTACCTTTAACATTTAAAGTCATGTTCTTATTTAAGATTCTGTTTATCTTTTAGGATTTATTTGAGATTATGTTCATCCCTTAGGATTGTATAAAATAGTAGTAATTATATTTTCTTTAGGATTCGATTCCTATAAATAAAATACGTGTGTTTATTAGAGCAGTGATGATTGACCAATGAATACTTAGTTTCTAATTTCCTTCACTTGATTTCTTGTTCTCCTCTTGAATCTTCTATTTCTCTTCTCCGATCCTGTATCCATCTCTTTTGTGGTTCTCTCTTCTTGATACTCTCTTTTTCTATCTAAATTCTAACTCTTTCTTGGATCTATGTTGGCCCTACACATCAAATGCATTGCGGTCAAAGTAGTAATCAGTGACTAATGCGGAAATTACTTTTCAAAAAGAAGCCAAAGAATGATGCAGAACTAACGTATTATAAACATCTCCTGAGAATACCTAAAAATCCTAAATGAGAACCACAAAACAGTACTTAAGTAGTAAGACGAGCATACATGTCATCCTCCCTCCCTCCCTCCCTTCCTCCCTCCCTCTATATATACATATTATAAGGTCTCAAAAGTCATGACATCTGCAAAACAGTCAAGTTTTCGAAAAACTCACACTCGGAATCCTCACTTTCATCATCACTGTCAGGTTTCCACTTTGGAATTTTTCTCACTCTCCCTTTCATTGAAACGCCAGGTGTTGCTGAGTGCCTCTTCCTCTGAAGCTCTTTTACACTGTCTTCTCCTACAAAAGAATTTAAATAAATAAATAAATAATATACGAAAAGTTAACAAGGTTCAAAGACAAAGTAGGAACCACATAGAAACCTTGGAGAGGTTCAGGCTTTTCAGGCAACGGGTAATTTTCTTCAACAAATTTCAGTAGCAGCTCTCGAGGGCCAGAAATAAAATCATCAAGTTCAAGCCCCTGTTTGACAAAAAATTTCACATGTAACGCTAAACAAGAAAAAGAACAAATAGACAAAAAAAAAAAAAGGACAAAAGTACTTAATTTGTAATAGGGCTTTCATATGCCTGACAACACAAGACAAAATCTACCCACATATTTGGTAATTGCTTCCTCGGTACGTGCCTCTCCAGTACTCTGAAGACCAATAACCACACACTTATCTTCCAGCAATGCTTTCTTAGCCAATCTTACAGCAGCAGGCACCTTAGCTGACATACACATATGTCTAAAGAAACGCTACAAAAGAATTGGGGACAAACAAATAAAAAGGCTAGCAAAAACATTTACAAAATTGAAAGAGACAACCAAAGTTTGAAATGGTATATGGTACGGTAGAAACACCCAGAGAATTGGATTTACCTGATGACTTGCCCAATATACTCGCCATAATTGACTAGAATTAGGTTTTTCGTTAGTAAGAAAAGAACTAGCTGTTAGTAATTCCAGACGCAACTCTGCCCAAAATTCTGCTGCTTTTTTGTACATTTCCTACAAAGAAACCATGTATATAAGCCAGCTAAAATCTTACTCATGTTTAGATATCAAATGACCAGCAAGAAAGACTACATCTCTGAAATACACGAGTTTATAGCACTACTATATTTAACATATAATAAACTAATATAACTGCATTCAACATAGAAAGACTATTCAACAACTAATCAGCTCTCTCTCTAGCTCGCCATAAGTGTATATGCCTTAAATTTATCTAGCAAATATCTCCAACTACCAAAAATAGAGAGAACCTAAGTCTACAATGAAACTGAAACGTTCAAAACTTCAAAAGAAAACCAAATAAGTGTAATTTACCATCATTTCTGGCTCTAATGGTGCTTCGACAACTTCAAACTCTACCCCTTTGTAGCTAAGCGTACGACATACATACATTCCCCTGAAATAGGAAAGGGTATAATATATCACTATACATCTTATTGGCTAATATCTTAAGAAGGAATATTTTATGCCTTGCGACCTTGCTTTCATATCCATGGCAACAAGTTCAAGGGCTCCAACGCCTCCTTTCTCAAGAGCACCTACAAAAGTTAGTCACCAAAAGCAATTATTTTAAATAAAAATGCGACATGCCGAAGAAAGAAAGACTAAGTTGAACAAAAAAAAAAAAGGAACCAGGAGAAGAAACAGTAACAAAAGCCGATTAAATAGTGCCATCACAAATCAATAAGAGATAATTTCCCCTACTTATTAAAACATATTAACATGTTACTTCATATACAACGCACAGAAAAGTATCAAAAAGATCACATTTAGACATAAATACAACATAGTATATACCATGGAAAGCCACTAAATCTATGGAGATTCAAAGTAATAATGAAGTCAATGATGTCATCTGAGCAACCAAATTATATAATGAAACCAAAGTATGTTGCAGAGTACTTAATAGAAAGGATGCCTACATCAGGCATGAGATGAATTCTTAGAAGTGAATGAATGGATACTTGAACCTATCAAAGATCACAGCTTTCACAACATCTAGATCTCTATTTTTTTTTTTTTTTAGAAGAAACATATAGATCTCTATAATTTCATATAAACAAAGAATGTAAAAGTATAATTGGTAATCAACTTAACAAGGTTTTTTTTTTCTCTTTACTCTTTAACAAAGCTTCTCCGTCATGAGCTCCTAAAACATGTATTTCCTCATTAAATAATCTCCCCCAACTCATATCCCTGCCGTTCTTCAGTTTTAAAGACATATCTAATTGTCAATTATGTCAGACGTTTTTGAGAAGGCCTTCATGCTTCTTATAATGAGATGCGTACAGCATATTTTTGAAGTATAAATTTACTTGCACCGACAAGGTCAGATGCCTCAATTATCTTTCTTCTTCCCAAATTCCAAGTATACATGTCCTTTGTTCTGATACAATCAGACGCCTCAATTTTTTTATTTTTTATTTTGTGCCCTTTTCAAAATAGATAACGGGAAGTTTTATTATGAAAACTTCCAATATACAAAAAGACTAAGAAGACCCAAGCACAACAAGAAAGAAAACAACAAGGAAACAGAAAAAAAAATGGAAACACAAGTCTACAATAGAAGCTACATTAATAAGAAATTTCCATCTCAAAGAAAGCTGAAAGAAAAGAACAAAATATATGTATTTGTTTCAAACTCTAAATTACAGAAAGACATGTATTTAGTCTTTTTGTTTTTGAGGAGTCCTTGTCGTCTTTTTCCTTTGTATTTGATTCTTTTACCAATGAAAGGAAATTTTCTTATCTGATGGGGAAAAAAAAAAGAATTCCTCGTTATCAAAATAGAATTAGGATAGTTATCAAAATAAAATTACAATTTATTAGGACCTCTAAAAACAGTTGGTAATTCTACGTTTATCATTCAACGACAAGACATTGCTATTTTTTCCTCTCCAATATTGTTTTCACAATAACGTAATTATTGGATAAGGAAGTAAGATAAGTGCACCTAAAAAGTCTCGAAAATCGATGAAAGATGTTCCAGGTCCCCAAAGGCCAAGACGGACCATGTAACCCATATTGCGTGGCTCCGATGCACCAGTTGCTGAGCAGTAAACAACACGAGCTTCAGGAAGTCGACCCTGTGATATTACAATTTAAACATGTAGAGTTAAGAAATCCTAGATAAGTTTCCGTATAAGTTATTTACTCCAGTTTTCCACAGCACATTAAAAAATTGCCTACTATTTGTCAGCTGGGGACAGAGACGATAACTGGTTGCGGTTGCAATTAAACAACATAAATACCCATACGCGTGGCTCAAGTACTGTGAATATGTTGGTGTAGAGATGGAGAACGGGCAGTGAAAATGGCTTTGAGAGATAGGACAGGCGAATTAACCATGATAAAGATACAACTTTTGGCACAGAAAGTAATTGCTGAAACAGAATTATACTACTGCCTAATGTACCAAGGGAGATACAAACCATTTGACGCACAGAGAAAAAAATCATGCAATCAAGAATTTATCCTCTCAGAGAAAAAAAAAATTTAAAAGGACAAATAGGTGGCATTCACGTTTGAAATTTCAGGATAAAGGACAAACCTGAATTTCAAGAACCGCTTCACCAGTTCGTGTTGGCTGACTTCCAGCATCGGGTACCAGATTTTTGGCTTTATGGCACTGTAATTAAGCCATTTGATCCTTAGCATGATAGATGGAAGATTATAACGAAAACATGGAATTATTCTTTTCATCTTTAAGAGCTTAAAGTCATTTGAAAACAAAGGTAGGACCTACTGATGTAGGAGAAGTTTAAATCAAATTAGGACTTAAATTTAGATTTTTTCTACCATTAGAATTAATTTTTATCTTATTTTCAGGTTGTCTATCATTAAAAAAATAATCTTATTTTTAAATTAGGATAATTAAGTATGATTTTTATTATTTTTTTCCACTTATCTTGGATTAGGTTTCCTAAATAGGCTAAGATTTTTCTATATATATATATATATATATATTAAAAAAAAAAACTTGCTTTTATTAGACTTTTCACTACATATTCAGATTTTTCAGCATATAAATAAGCTTACTTTTATAATTAAGTTCAGCCTTTTTATTTTATTATTATAAAATTTCAGAGCTATTATAGAGCATACTTTCTCCTAAAGAGTATTTCATCTTTTCTTCTATTCCTCTACATCACCTTTGAAGATGCAATACCTCATCAAAAATAACGAGACCATTAAATTGTGATCCGCACCACTGAACAAGCTGCTGCATACGAGAACGACCTCTCTCAGAGGATGCAATGAGACTGCTGTACGTCAAGAATACAACTCCCTCCCTAATGCCAACAGACTTTGAATCAAGCTTAGAATATGGCTGCTTGTTTAATGCATGAACTGCAACAGAAACGAATACATATTTGTCCACAGTTGAGAGAACATAATACATTGACGAAAGTTCTTAGTAAGATGATTGTAAACTTTAGCAGGAAAGTAACATAATGTCTCTCCAACAATACTGGCAATCTTCTGATTCCACCGTTGTGAAACAGAAGAACCGACCTTTAAAAACCGAATTGTATAATATATATGTATATATATTAAAAAAACCTAAATTGCTAGAACCCAATTAGCATTAATCAAAGAAAAATTGAAAATCAAATAAATTTCACGTAAAAATCTCTAAATCGTCAAAAGTGGAATTTTTACCTTCGACACATGTAGCACCAACGTCATCCAAGTCTCTTCTGGCATCAAACTTTAGGTCTGAACCAACAGAAATCCACCTGTGACAAGTCATGAGAAACAGAGAAAAACATTAAACGAGTTTGAAAATGGGAATTCAAGCCACATGGTGTACATAGTCTAGGATTTTTAGTGGAAAAAATAAAATGAAAAATAAAAGTCTCATAAATTTCACAGAGAGGAAGAGAGAAATAATCACAAACAATAGAGCTTGCAACCTAAAACTTACAATGCTTTCCTCCTCCCACGATGCCAATTTTCCCAAATTAATCCTGCAATTGTTCGACCTTTACCCACACCTGCTCCATCTCCAATAAAGAATCCTGCCCTAGCGCCACTAGGTAATTGATGTAGGTGTCTCTGTCACCGAAACCAATTAAATCACTCCATAAGACCAGATACAAACTTGTCAATCTTAAGTTCGGTGTTAGCAGCAACCTGACAAGCATAAACCAATGTCTCAATCTGCAAACAAGATAAAGCCTTAGTTATTTCCAATTCATCCCTGATTTCCAGATCGTAAGTAGGCTCAGGTGGCTGTACAGCAGACAAGGAAGATGTCTCCACAACAGGATCTGGATGGGGAGGTCCTATAGAGAGTTTTGGAGGCCGCTGCACGAAATTATAACCACATAAACTTATTCAACATGCCAGTTCCAAGAGTTTCAACTTACAAGTCCAGACAATACATGAAAGAAAAAAAAAAAAAAATTATTCATTTAAACAAAAAAAAAGGCCTTCAAGCAGGAAGGGTCCAGAAATAAGATACATAGTCTGTAAATGTTTCTCCGGCCATTCCTCCTTCATCTTCTTCCCGCTCCACTTCAATGGCTACCTGACAAATTAAGAAGTAAAAGGGAGAACAAAACAAACAACAACAACAAAAAATTAATGGCATTCTAGAGAACTGTTCAAATAGGAGCATACATCAAAATGGATATATACTTACAAATATCAAAAGTTAGAGACTTCAGCAGGCTTAGGAGCTGCTAATCAATTGAAGGAATGTTTCTAACCAGGTTTTTTGGTTTTTTGTTCTCATTGTAATGACTATCCATTATTTGTATAAAGCTTCAAATAAAAATTAAAAAAATAGAAATTCTAATTCTCGAATGAATTGAACGCCAATTCTTGAGGCTATATGTGTTTTGAAGCTAAAAGTATCAAAAACCCAAAGCCCATTAAATCTTTCTCTAAACAGAAGCCCATCAGACTTTTTAATGTGAAGAGATTATAGCATTGCCTGGCTTAAACAAGAAATGTGCGAAAATAGAATGCTAAACATATATGGCTAAACCTTACTATTGCCCTAACATCAAAACATCGTCAGCCCCCAAATTATGTCAGTATTTTATACAAAAAAAGCAAACCATGGAGACTACCCAAAGATTCCACCATCAAACCGCTCACTCTTACAACTAAAAGTCCCATGAACAAAAGAAAGGAAAAAACTGTACCCAGTTATGAAGCTTCTGGGTCTTTAACCAATAAAATATTTATCCTCTTCTGGCCCCAATTTCAATCTTGACTACTATTTATTTCATTAATAACATCTGATAACCAAAATCTCTTTCTTAAGTTTTTGCCTCTTGACAAGAATTCTTAGACAGCAGTAGGGAACATAAAATTAAAGGTATAAGTAAGAAAAACCTAGACACGTTAGTTGACCAGAGACTACCCCAAAAAGTCATTAGCTTCACTCAAACTGTGAACCATGCTATAAGGTTAGCATATTGTCACGTCCCAAAAGAGCTCTTGTTGAGAGATGGGCAGCCCAAAACTTAAGTACTGCTCTTCGGTCCTCTACCTAGCCGATGTGGGACTTTTTGTACGTTACACTCTCCTCCACCCAATCGCGTGACGCCCCCGTCACGGATCGGCTCCCTTGAGGGTCCCACTGAACCGTGGAGAGTCCACACACCAGGCAGGCAGTACCCCGCTCTGATACCACTTGTCACGTTCCAAAAGAGCTCTTGTTGAAAAGTGGGCAGCCCAGGACTTAAGTACTGCTCTTCGGTCCTTTACCTAGCCGATGTGGGACTTTTTGTACGTTATAATATGGTGGTTAACAGTTTTATAAGCTTAATTTCATCTTGTGGCCTTAAAAACTGGGTTCATAGTTTTACAATCTCAAGTACTCAGCTTTCGCCTAATTGCAACATAGATGTATGATGGATGGTGCACAGTAATTTTAATGAAAGAAAAATTGAGCAACACAAAACAAATCCCTTAAATCCAATCTTTCACTTTTTATAATTAGATACACAGAGGTGAGGGAGTAGAATGCACTATAATGCAACTGAAGGGCCCGGTTTTCACCAATTAGCAACAGATGACAAGGACACCTAGTTTTTTCTATCCTTCCTTTGAGTTCCCATTCTAAATGAGTATAATCTTGAATGGGCTACTTATTCGTCTAAAAGGGCAGCAAGTCTCTATAATGTCACTAAAAGAAACTTATTTAACAAAATGAAACTCCTGAGATACATGCACATGGATACTACACAAAATCCTTAACTGTGAAGTCTTTAAAGAAAATGTTTATAGAGATACTATCTACTATTTAAATTTGGAGACTTAATCTGATGTGCCATCTATGAATGCATATAATGATTTGTATATTGAAATTAATTCTTGGTTAAGTAAAAGTTATTCGATATGTCAAAAGCACAGCGATCCCAAAACTGAGCCTTAAATCTCCCTAAACTGATTGAACGCCCGTACAGACTCCCAATTGAAACCTCAATCCCGCAAGACTCCATAACTCCATATAAAAACGGAATAATGGAAACGTCCTCATCTAGATTATACACTTTTTATCCTACCAAAGAAGCCTCCCAAAAAAAAAAAAAGCGATTGAATCGTCCGCAACCCTAGAGACTGCATAATTCACCTACGAAAACCGCACAAAGAAAAGATGAAATACAAATTGAACAAACGAACCTCGTTAACCTCCTCGGGAGGCGGAGGCGGTGGAGGCGGCAGTGGTAGCAGAGGGGGATAGAATTGCTTGAGTTTGGAGACGTCCACGGCGAGGTCGACGGAGCACTGCGGGCAATTGAACCTGGCGAGGCCGTGAGGGACGTTGAGGATGGCTTTGCAGTTGGCGCAAGGAAGCTGGATCTTCGTCGGATCGATACCGTGTGCCGGCACGTGAGAAGGCGGCGGAGGCGCAGGAGCAGGAGGCAGAGGGAGAGGCGGCGGTAGAGGAGGGGCGATGGACTGAGGCTTCGGCGGCGGCGGCGGCGGCTGCTGCTGCTGTTGATTGTGGCTGTGGTGGGCCCTACTCATGAGCTCCGGCGGCAGCATTTGTGGCAATTTGCAGGTGGGACAGACGAACTCCGTCACACCTGCCGCCACAGTCAGGATCGAGCCGCATCCAGCGCATCGAACCTGAACACCTCCTCCGCCGCCGCCGCCGCCGCCAGATCCCGGAGGAGGAGGAGGAGGAGGAGGTCCCGGCGTAGTTGACGGAGGAGGTGGCGGAGGCTGAGTCATTTAGGAATGCGAATTCGGGGACGGAGATTGAACGGGGGATTGGATCGGAAGGGACTGAGTGGTGAAATTGGAGAGAATTGGGCGCCAAATGTGAAAAAGGGTTTGGGAAATGCGAGGGGGGGAGGGTTTTCCCACGCCCTTTTTCTCTCTCTTTCTCTCACCTTTGTTTTGATTTTTTTTTTTTCTTTTTTCTTTCCGTGTATCTGTTCGCTTTCTTGTTGCTGCTCTCCCTCTGTACTACCACTTAACCAACATCGAGATCCCCATGGGCACGTGCATTTTTCACGTGACCAGTGCTCTTTTTTTTTTTCTTGTGCACCTTGTTGCAATGCAAGAGTATTTTTTTTTTTTTTGTGCACCTTGTTGAAATGTATAGGGTAACTTTTGGTTAGAACCAATTAGTTCTAACCAACAAATAATAATCTTATATGTTACAGTGAAAAGCAAAAGTTATTACAATATAAACCTCTTAGATATTACAATGTTTTTAATTAAAATTGGTTCCAACCATTGGTTGTAACCACACTTCCCAAACACACTAACAGGGTATATAACTTTCGTGTGTTTGGTTTTTACAATATTAAATTATCAAACCACGTTATATCATGTTTGTTTAGGATTGTATTGTATTACATGTTAAATTTTTAGTAAGATAAGATTTAGTTCGATCCCAACTTAGCCCAACTTTAGTTTCGATCTTGTTCGTACATCAAGAAAAGGCAAAGAAAAGGATAAAACTGTTCAAAATAGACTTTTTTTTACAAAGGGCACTAAAAAGAGCTAAATCACAAATTTATAAGACTAAAGGACAAGATTGTGATTTTCTAAAAGGTTTTAGAAAAATGGGCTAAATTACAATCTTATGAAGGTTCACGACTTTTGGGGTTGCAGTTTCTAGGTTTTGAGTGGAGGCAATGAGGGTAATTGAGTATTGACAAGCTTGTTCACACAATGGAAGGACAAGCTCATGATAAGGATTTGGGTTTTGTTGTGCTCGCAAAGACAATTATTGTTGTTTACCTTGTGGGTTGCAATTGTTGGGATGACAATAGTGACAACAATTAGCTTACACTTGTGATGGGATTAGTGCTTTTTTTAACCTCAAGTCATCAATCCTCAAAGCCCTCACGATGGAGAAGGATTTGCAAATAGTGTTAGGGTGTTTGCCAACATTGGTTAAAACCATGAATGTAGTTACCAAATAGTGTAAAGCTCTTATATGCTACTACAAAACACAAAAAAGTTGATATAATGTAAAGCTCTCACATGCTATAGTGTTTTGAACTGCAACCATGGTTCTAGTCACACTTCTTAAACATCCTAGTGGTAGGCTTGTTGTCAAAGAGGAGGATTTAGGTTTGTGACATAGTGGATCCAAGTTCACTTTGTTTTTTTTTTTTTTTTTTTTTTTTTTGTGGAGTTTGATAACGTTGTAAAATCCAAATTTTTAAGGTGAACAATGGAAAAGAAAGGTTTTTTTTTGTATAGGTTTTTTATATTTGTTAGATGGTTAGTACATTTATGTAGGCATGTTTTAGTCTTTTAGAAGTAAATAATAATAACGTGATGCATACATGATGAGAAATCATCCAAAGTTTAATAGATGTTGGTGTTTCTGAGACCAACTTGGCAATTTTATACCTAAAATAACATTTTTAGACCTTTTAATCTATGCAAAAGGACAAGCTGTCATACCCCAAAATGAAGAAATGAGGGAAGAAAGAAAGAGGGGGGAAAAAGGAAGAAAAGAAAAAAATCAAATATAATTGTTAAGCGTTGAGGCTCTTTCGTGGCGGGCTTATCGACCTAGAGGGTGCAGTTCTAGTGGCTTATTCTAGTTGGTCCAAATAGCTAGTCGTCAAGTGAGATGTGGCGTAGTTAGACATGTATGCCCTAAGAAGTAAAAATGTAATATATTTTTAGAGACATTTTTATCAATAAAAAGTTTATTTATTATTCATATACCAAATGATTGTCCTCTTTACGTTCATATTTGTTGAATGCATGATAAGCAAACAAAAGTATGAGACTATCGACATAAGCCTTTAGAATCAAGCATATGATTGATAGATTATATGGGAAACATGATTCTAAATGTAATGGTCTAAATCATAAGATCCGCAATCGAGAGAATAAAGTTGGGCTCTTTATTCATGCAAAGATTATTATATTGTCTATATCCCTAAAGGGAGATGGTTTGTCTTAGCCATCGGAGGTGGACTTCATGAATAAAAACATTAGTGCATTGTCATAGGTGACGATGTCTTGGATCAGGACATAAAATGTAATTGTTTTGGATTAATAATTCTGTCTAGGCAAATCAATTCACTTTAGACAATCATATGTGTTGTATCTTAATCTTGAGATAAACAATGAGCCCATTATCTTGACTTATATCTTTTGATGTACCAAAAGGTAACATCCACAATTTATGTTGGTACACATATCGATACGTTAGAGACATGACTCTAGATAGCGTAGACTTATTATTCATAGATACGGAATCCATAGCTCCTCTTTAGGAGTCGATGATATCCTTTTATATGCGTTATCCTGTAATTGGAAGACTAAAACACTCAACCATTTAGATACATAGGTGTAACCAAATGGTATACTGTCTTTGGATGGTAAATGTTTCAATGGTGAGATAATGGAACGTAACAGAAAAATGATTGGGAAGGTAATACAGAATTTATCCTTAAGCCGATTATGGATAACCTATGGGTATACGATGCATTATGAAATATCATGGATAGCTAGCTATTCAGGCTTCATAATTTTATATAGTTCAAAAGTGTAGCTCTAAGCTTTTAGTGGAGTAGCGTTAAAGTTGATATTTATAAAATATATATTTGGGATATTGGGTTTCATTATTATTGAGAGCTTAAATTATATAAGTCCATCAGGTCCCATTTACTGGCTCATAATAAATCTTGTATTGATATGGCGTGCTTTCTCAATAAATTGATGAATTATGTTAAATTATCAGATTGGCTGAAATTTAATAGAATTAGATAATTCATGTCTGTTTATCAGTTGAATTAATTTTGTAAAAATTAATTTGAGATAAACTTGTTGAATTATCTAGAATATGTATTTTCCTAGAGATTGTCTAGATATGGTTGTTTTAATGAGATAATTTTTCTATTGGGTTATTTGAATTAAAATTGAGGCTTTATCTAAATCGGGTGAGAAATAAAAGATTTACAAGGATCATTTATTGTAAGTTCGATGGGTAGATCTTCAGGTTCAGCCTGTTGATGGAGTAAGTTTGGCAAGCTGATCTACCAGTTTAGCCTGCCGACTGAACGATAACATGATCACACGTTTTTACGTTTATTAGATATTGATCCAGATTTGAATTTTTGAGGCCTTGTTTGATAAGGACTAACCCCTAGGCCTAACCTCTATAAATAGGGAGTGAAACTTGATAGTTATTGAGATTAGTTGAGATATCAAGAGTGAGCATTATACTGTGAGTCTTTGAAACTCCCCTGAAGAATTATTGTTCACAAATCACGAACGGTAGTTCTAGGTATTTCTCAATTGATTGGAAGGAGGGTTATAGGGGAAGAACTGTACGAAGTATGCCTATACATACTCTAATCGTAGATAGAGGATAGCAAAGAAGACCAGTTGGTTGAGGTTCTTCTAGAACGTTCTTCTCTTCATCAATTATAGGAGCTCTTCAGCAAACAAGATTAGTAAGATTTAGTTAATTTATCCATATAACATGTCAAACTTGTGTTTTGAAAAATACTCTAGAATAAAAAAATTTTAATTTACGTTGCGTACTACTTTTCCAACAATTGATATTAAAGCCATAGTTTTTATGTAAATTTACTAGTTTGTGATCATGTTATATGTATAAATGATATGATCTTGATCTCTCATACGCTCGAATTTAATTTTTTAGAGAGTTGACATTCTAGGGTTTCTATATTTATATATGTTGTCATGGAATTATATGGTGTATGTTTATTAATTAATTATGGTTGATCAAATTATTATTTAATTATTAATTAATTAATTATTTTGTGTTGATTATGGTTCCTTAGAGGTTAGAATGTGTATCTAAGTTTTTTCATGTAATTAGATGGCGGTCTATCATCACGATCTAAGAATTATTATTTAATTTTAAATTTCTAAGAATTGTATAATTAAATAATCATTTAGAGAAGATGGATCTAGAAGACCAATCTAGAAGATGGATGATAGCATTCTACAGGTATTTCTTGAGTCTCTAATTTTATTTTTTGAATTGTTGAAAATAAGATTAAAAAACTACATGAAAAGTTATTTTTTGGAAAACATGAATTCAACTCGATCAGTAGGCCAAACCTTTAAGATCGATAGGCCAATGGTCGTAGATTGGCAGGCTGGACCTCCAGTTTGGCAGGCTATATGTGGGGTAGAATTTTGACAGTTCTGGCGGCAGACCAAACTTTCAAGTTCGGTACGCTGACCTGTCATAATGAAAGGTCATGACCGGCAAGCCAATTGCACAGATTGGCATGCCGACAGAGAGTTATGGATTTTTAGAAAAGGTGCGTTTTTCAATTCAGTTTTGATCTTATGTTTGGGACAATTCTAAGAAATATTAAATTTAGATATGATTGGAAATATGAAGTATTCAATCCTTGCGAAATTGAAGACTTGATGATTGATAATTCATGAAGAAGGATACAATTTGAAGATTCAAGGATGAAGAATCGATAATATGTTTCGATTGATCTCTTGTAATCTTTAATTTCTTTCTCTAGGGTGGGACCATAATATTACGGCTATTTATTATTATTTTGCTTGTGGCTTTGCATGATTGCTTTGCTTATTTGCATTTAATATGATTTGCCATGTATATTGATAACATGTCATATAGAATAGGGGTGCCACTGATTAAAAATTGCTCATGCATGTTTTTAAAATAAAACCTTGATTTCAAAAGATTGAGTAGGAAAAGGTTTTTCAAGAAAGGACCTACAACATCCATCGTTGGTCTATAGGTAACACATAGTAGTTCCGATCTTAAGAAGGGACTTCATCATGTACCGAGTTAGATCTCTGAGAGGATAAGGTGTTTTAGTATGATTTACCATTGCACAACCCTAGGTGGTGATTATAAATCATGGATAAAATATTGAAACGATGGTTATACACTTATGTTGATTTTATTATTAACCTCCTCTAAGAGCTCTGTTAATAGAATTAACGACTAAAGAAACGATTGTTAATATATGCTAGATCATACGGGTCCTGGATAGCATTTATTAATAAGGAGGGAATCCGTGTTCTTAATTGAATTTGGCAAATCTTCTGTAGGCAGCTTGTTGAATTCTAAGTTGGGAAAGGTTTTGACACATAAACACATTATATGTTTTACATGATTGTGTTATCTTACTAAATTATTATGCTATGTTTGCTTATGTTTGGTATATGATTCTTTATTGTAGATTAAAAATGTCTAAAAATGCTTTATCTTTGATACTTGACAAAAACCAATTAACCGGTGAGAATTTTAATGACTGAAAACGGAACCTAAATATCGTCTTGTCCATTGAGAAACTGAAATTTATGCTAACAACTCTATGTCCTCTCAAGCTTACGGGAGATTCCAATAATGAGCAATGCAAGCGTATGATCGTTGGAAAGATGCTAATGATTAGGCCCGTTATTATGTTATAGCCAGCATGAATAACATGTTGTAGGCTCAACATGAAGATTATGAGACTATGAAATAGATCTTGGATAATCTTAAAGACATGTTTGGAGACCAAGCCCTAACAAAACGGCAAAGGGCAGTTTGAAAACTTCGATCTGGGGACATCTATAAAGGAGCATATGCTATTAGTCATGGGTTACCTCGCTAAGGCTCAAACCAATAGAGGTGACTTTGACGCTGAAACATAAATGACTATGGTCTTTAAGACTCTATCAAAGGAGTTTATCCAATTTAGAGCTTCATTTAATTTAAACAATAGACGGAACATGACCTTGACTGAGTTGATGAAGCAGTTACAAGAGTTCAAAAATATGATCAGGGAAACTCCTGTTAGTGGAGAGGCCAACTTGGCAGCTGTCTCTGGTTCCAATCCTAACCCTAGGAATGAAAAGAAGCAACGAGCTAAGAACAAGAAGTCTTCTATTCCTGCAAACGGCAAGAATAAGAAGAAGAAAAAGAACCTAAAGAAGTTTAAGTGCTTTTTCTATGGGAAGGTCAGGCACACCAAGAAGAATTGTATGGACTTCCTTTCCTGAGGAGGTAGGTGTGATCTTCTAGTTATTGAAACTTATTTGGTTAAGGAATCTAGTGACACTTAGATCATAGATTCTGAAGCAACAATTATGTTTGTGTTTCTCTACAAGAGTTCAAAAAAACGAGAAGTTTACTACATGAAGACTTCACGCTTCGGATGGGCGATGGATCCTTAGTGTTGGCCAAAGCAGTGGGAGACGTCTATCTTTACTTTAATAATTATAGGAGTTTAATTTTGCAAAATTGTTTTTATGTTCTTAAAGTTAAGAGGAATTTAATTTCTATATCTTGTTTATTTAAAAACTCTTATGTAGTTTCTTTTAATAATAAAGTAGTGATTTGAAAAAACAAATCTTTTATCTGTAATGGATGGATGCAAAATAATCTATATTTTATCAAACCAAAAATCGACTTACTGCTGAACACTAAGTTTAATGATTATAACTCTAAAAGACTTAAAAATTCTCACTCTAATAAGATTTATCTTTGGCATTTGTAACTAGGTCATATTAACCTAAATAGGATTCAAAGGTTGGTAAGGGACGGACCTTTAAGTCACTTAAAGGTAGAATCTATACCACAATGTAAATCTTGTTTGGAGGGTAAAATGACCAAAAGACCATTTGGGTCTAAGGGCAATAGGGCCGAAAGGGTTCTAGAACTTATGCATAGTGATGTTTGCAGACCTATAAACATCTGAGCACGATGAGGGTATGAGTACTTCGTCGCTTTTATTGATGTTTACTCAAGGTATGGGTATGTGTACCTAATGCACCATAAAAGCGAAACTTATGACAAGTTCAAGGAGTTTCAAGCTAAAGTGGAAAAGTAATTGGGTAAACCCATAAAGACACTTCGATCCAATCGAGATGGAGAATACTTTTCTGATGAGTTCTTGGAACATTTATTAGAGAATGGGATTCTATCCCATTTGACTACGCTGGGCACTACGCAACAAAATGGCGTAGCTAAGAGAAAAAAATAGGACTTTGTTGGACATGGTTAGATCTATGATGAGTTATTCATCATTGCCTTTATCCTTCTAAGGATATACACTACAAACAACATGTTATCTTTTGAACAATGTGCCTTTAGAATCGGTTTCTAAAACTCCTCATGAGTTGTGGTCGAGAAAAAAGACATCCTTAAACCATATGTGCATATGAGGATGTCCAGCTTATGTCTTGTTTAAGGAAGCGAATAAGCTGGAAGCACGTTTGAAAGTTTGTGTGTTTGTAGGATATCCAAAAGGGACTAAAGAGGGTTATTTCTATAACCTAAAGGAAAATAAAGTCGTGGTTTCAACTAATGCAACATTTCTTAAAGAAAGTTATATGGACGACTTTAAGCCTTGAAGCAAAATGGTGCTTGAGGAGTTGGCGAGTGATTCAGTCACTCCGAGGGTTCTGAATGAAACCATTCCAATCAGTGTAGAAAAACCAACCGAACAACAACCTAAGGGGCTTCGACGTAGTAGGAAGATTAGTCGTCAACCCGAGAGATATATGTTCAATGGTGAAGCCTTTTTGGCTGAACTTATTGAATTTGACAGGGATCCTTACACTTACGAAGAAGCTGTGGAGGATGTTGATTTGAAACTCTAGATAGAGGCCATGAACACAAAGATGAAGTCTATGAAGACTAATCATGTTTGGGAACTTGTAGGTATTCCCGACATGGTAAAACCCATAGGGTGTAAGTGGATCTGTAAGAGAAAGAGAAGAATGGATGGAAAAGACGAAACTATAAGGCTAGACTTGTAGCTAAGGGATGCATACAAAAGGAAGGAATCGATTATGAGGAAACCATTTTGCCTATAGTCATGCTTAAGTCCATCAGCATTCTTTTGTCCATAGCTGCCGCTCTCGACTATGAGATTTGGCAGCTAGATGTCAAGATAACTTTTCTAAATAGCTATCTTGATGAAGCCATATATATGGTACAACCAAACGGGTTCAAGGCCAAGGATCTAGAAGGTAACGTTTATAATCTGCTAAAGTCAATTTATGGACTTAAGTAGACTTCCTGTTCTTAGAACATAAGATTTGATTAAGTAATCAAGACTTATGGGTTCGCATAAAATGTGGACAAACCATGTGTTTACAATCACATTAAGAATAGAAAGGTGGTTTTTCTACTGCTCTATGTAGATGACATTCTGCTAATTGGCAATGAAGTTAGAATAGCTAACTAGCAATGATGTTAGAACATTGTCATCGGTCAAATTATGGTTGACCAAGCAGTTTGACATGAAAGACTAGGGTGAAGCTAATTATGTTCTTGGTATCTAAATTTTTCAAGAAAGGAAAAACAAAAGGATAGCTTTATCCTAAGCAGGCCATATAGATAAAATTCTCAAAAGGTATGCAATGTAGGATTCTAAGAAAGGTAGGCAACTATCTAGGTCTAAAATTACTCCTTCTAAGAAAGACTTACTAAAGTCTGATGAAGAAAGAGAATACATGAAGAAGGTGCCTTATACTTCAGCAGTGGGTAGTCTCATGTATGCCATGCTTTTCACACGATTGGACATTAGTTATTTAGTCGGGATAGTAAGTTGATTTTAGTCAGATCCGGGACCAAACCATTGGGTTGTGGTTAAGTATATTTTCAAGTGCCTGAGTAGGACTCAAGGGTATATGCTTATGTATTCGGGTGAGGATTTAACACCTCTAGGATACACTTACTCAGATTTCCAATCTTGTCTAGATTTGAGAAGATCTACTTTGGGTTTTGTGTTTACTTTGGGCGGTGGTGCCATTGTTTGGAGAAGTGTTAAGCAGGATTGCACTTTGGATTTAACGATGGAGGCCGAGTATATGATAGCTAGTGATGCTTTGAAAGAAGCAGTGTTACTCAGTAAGTTCCTTGGAGATCTTGAGGTAGCTCCTGGTATGGATAAGGCGGTATCGCTATATTGTAATAACACTGCAGCGATAGCTAATGCTAAGAAACTAAGACACAAGAAGAGTAAGCATATTGATCGAAAGTATCATGTCATAAAAGACTTTGTAGAGGGCAGGCATGTTGCTGTATGTAAAATTGCATCCGAGGACAATTTAGCTGATCCATTCACGAAGACACTAACTACGAGAGTTTTTGAGAGGCATGTGGAAGCTATAAGGATGTGGGATTTGTAACATTGACTCACTTAGTGCAAGTAGGAGATTGTTAGACATGCATGCCCTAAAGAGTAAAAATGTAAAATATTTTTGGAGACATTTTTATCAATAAAGAGTTTATTTATTATTCATATACCAAATGATTGCCCTCTTTACGTTCATATTTGTTGGATGTATGATAACAACCAAAAGTTTGAGACTGTCGGCATAAGCCTTTGGAATCAGGCATATAATGGACAGATTATGCGAAAAACATGATTCTAAATGTGACGGTCTAAATCATAAGATCTGCAATCGAGGAAAAAAAGTTAGGCGCTTTATTCATGCAAAGATTGTTATGTTGTCTACATCCCTAAAGGAAGATGGTTTGGCTTGGCCATAGAAGGTGGACTCCGTGAATAGAAATATTGGTGCATTGTTATAGGTGGCAATGTATTAGATCGGGACATAAAGTGTAATTGATTTGTATTAATAATTCTATCTAGGCAAATTAATTCACTTTAGACAATCATTTGTGTTATGTCTTAATCTTGAGATGAATAGTGAGCTCGTTGTCTTGACTTATGTCTTTTGATATACCAAAGGATGGCATCCATAATTTATGTTGGTACGTTAGAAACATGAATCTAGATAGCATAGACTTGTTATTCATAGATACGGAATCCATAGCTCCTCTTTAGTAGTTGATGATATCCTTTTATATGCGTTATCTTGTAATTGGAAGACTAGAGTACTCAACCATTTGGATACATAGGTGTAATCGAATAGTATATTGTCTTTGGATGGTGAGATAATAAAACATAAGAGAAAAATGATCGAGAAGGTAAGACAGAATTTATCCTTAAGCCAATTATGGATATCCTATAAGGATACGATACATTATGAAATATCATGGATACTTAAGCTATTCAGGCTTCGTAATTTTATATAGTTCGAGAATACAGCTCTAAGCTTTTAGTAGAGTAACGTTAGAGTTGATAATTATGAAATGTATATCTAGGATATTGGGTTTCATAATTATCGAGAGCTTAAACTATAAAGGTCCATTAAGTCCTTTTTGCTAGCTCATAATAAATCCTATAACAATATGGTGTGCTTTTCCAATAAATTGGTGACTTACGTTAAATTATTAGATTAGCTGAAATTCGACAGAATCAGATAATTCATGTCTGTTTATTGGTTGAATTAATTTTGTGAAAATTAATTCAAGATAAACTTTTTGAATTATCTAGATTATTTATTTTTCTAGAGATTATCTTGATATAGTTGTTTTAATTAGATAACTTTTCTATTGGGTTAATTAAATTAAAGCTGAGGCTTTATCTGAAGAATTTTAGGTGGGAAACAAAATATTCACAAGGATTATTTATCGTAAGTTCAGTAGGTCGATCTTCAGGTTCGGCCTGCCGATGGAGTAAGTTCGGTAGGCCGATCTGCTAGTTTGGCAGGCCGATCGAACTATAATCTAATCATGCATTTTTACACGATTTTATCAGATGTTGATCCAATTTGAATTTTTGAGACCTTATTTGATAAGGACTAACCCCTAAGTCCAACCTCTATATATAGAGAGTGAGACTTCATAGTTATTGAGATCAATTGAGAGATCAGGAGTGAGCACTCTATACTATGAGTCTCTAAAACTCCCCTAAAGAGCTACTGTTCACAAATCACGAACAGTAGTTTTGGGTATTTTTCAATTGGTTGGAAGGAGAGTCACCAGGAAGAGCTGTACGGGTATGCCCACACATACTCCGATCGTGGATAGGAAATAGCAAAGACAATTAGTTAGTTGAGGCTCTTCTAGAACGTTCTTCTCTTCATCGATTGTAGAAGCTCTTCAGCAAACAAGGTTAGTAAGATCTAGTTTATTTATCCATATAATGTGTCAAACATGTGTTTTGGAAAATACTTTGGTATAAAAAATTTTTAATTTCCGATAGTACTATTTTTTCAACAGGCAGTGCATTGGGTAACAAAGACTAATGAGAGTGAAACCACAGTTCTAACATAAGAAGTGACAAAAGTTGTCATGTTTGCCAGCAGCATATGTTGGCCATGGTTGGGTTGGGCCAAACCTAGGTGACCCAAGGAGAAAAGTTTCCGAGAGTAACACCCATTGCGATCCCCGCTCCACGATGATGAAGGCTTGACAAAAAGAGTTCTTTAAGCAAGCGGATGGTATGCAAGAGAAGCGTAACTAGTTTGTAATGGTAAGAGTGGATGTGTGAGGCTAGTTATGTGAAATGATATGGGACTATGACATGTCAGATGTGGTGATTTATCACACCAGTGGTAAGACTGACCAATATGATTCCGAAGTAACCATGGGTTTCAATGGGAGGTTGTGTTTCTATTCTAATGGTGAGTATTTTCTTGAAGAGTTTTGTGCCCTATTACTATCATTGGGATGAGTGCCTAGAAACTTGTTCTAGTGGAACCTCATCAAAAACCATGGATTTTTTACTCTTTCGATAAGGTAAAACCATAATATTCTTAAGGTAAAAGCAAGTTTTTTGAAGTGTGGCTGTTCTTTAGGGTGAAATGCCATATGGGTTAATATGTTATTATGGGTTGATATGCCATTGTTCTAAAGTGATGGTAGTGGTAGGTATTTTTAGGCAAATGGTGTAGGCCTTGAGAAATCAGGAATTTGATAGTTTCGTTAGGGCCTTGTCTTTCTAGGTCCTTGGTTGGATAACTTTTAACCAAAGTTTCAAACCTTAGGCTAAATGGGGTAGCCGCCTTATATGAGAAACTCCCTTAAGGGTTTTTTAAGAGCTTTTCAACTCTTATTTTGACCTTGTAATGCCACCTGGTGCAGTTGCCACATTAGGTGGCTTGCTAGAAGAGAAAATGAGACACAAGAAATTGTTGCCCTTTTTTTGTATAAGTTTGGAATTTAGGTTAGGACATCCTAGCTTGACCTCTAAGTGGAATAGAAAGGTCATTTTTGTCCTCTTCTGTGGCTCTTTCCTCAGGTTAGATAAGCTACTAGAATGATTAGATCATGGTATCTAGTGTGCCGACTATGTCAAGTGGACCAATATAGTCCTTATGTGCATTCTTTTAAAAGTGGTTTAAAGTTCCCTTTTGAATAGTTTTTGGGTTAATTTCCTTAAAGGTGGCAATTTGGGTCATAATATGACAACATAACACGAAACCCGCACGGAGTTATAGGGTTTAGCTTTACTCTAAATGAGTTTGGGTTAATAAAAGGTTGACAAGATTAACATGATTATTAAATAGGTTAGGTTAGGGTAGACCATCCTAATATGATTCACACGAACTGACACGATTAATTACATGTATGATTTGAAACTTAATTATATATGATATAATATAAAAGTTTATATGATGCATAAAGAAACTTTACTTGCTTTTATTAAATATAAATATTATTAATTTTAAAATCTATAGGTAAACTAAAATTAAATGATAAATTAACCAATAAATCTATTGTATATTTTATAATCATGTTAAATAAGTTATAATTATATCAATTATTTATTTAATATATAAATTTAAATGGGTTAGGCAGGTTAACATAATTAACATGATTATTAAATAGGTTGTATTTGGGTTGACATCTTTTGACATGTTTGACAAACGGGTCATGTTTGGATCGATGTTTTCGAACATTATTAATAAACGAGTTGATACAAACACGACATATTAACATAAATTGTCACCCCTAAATTTCCTTCACAACCTATTTTATTCTTATTTCTCATGGACTTAAAGCCTCCCCAAATAGGCCAAAAATCTAATTGGACTAAATAAAAGGAGTCTGTTTACGTTCCTTAGCCTTACAATGTAATGTCCTAAAAAAATCCAAGTAATGAATAAGTACAATTAATTAAGGATTTTTCTATAAGTACACCATTAGGCTCGTAAGAAGCATGGGTTTATAGATATTGAGCATAAATTTCAATATGATAATTAAGCATTTGATCGGTTATACAGACAAAATCCAAATATAAGAGTCAAGGTTTTTCTTAAAAGACCTAAACAATTTTTGTTACGTAAAGATTTGTGAAATTCCACAATTCTATGATTAGCATAAATGCATGTAATGATTGAGAAAATCTTAAAATTTAAATAATGTAATTTACATGTTTAAGTTAGGGATCTTTCTTAGAAAATATCATGTGCAATTTTATGACTGAAGAATTTATAGAATTAATATAAATATTCCAAAATTCTATAGTAAATATTAAAGTTAAATATATTAACTTTTAGTGATCAAATAATTGAGATTTCAATTGTAAATAACTTGAGAGTTTAAATTATAAGAATTTTCAAGTACACTACAGTGTTAATAGTGTACTAAGAAACACTCTAACGTATGATGAATATTTAATTGCCTATTAGTTAAAAATCAGAGTTACAAAAGTAGCATTTTTGATAAAAATGCTATCCGAGTTCGGGAATTGACGCTGTCAAGGACCACGTCAATACCAAGGTAGAATGTAGAAATGTCTAGTTTATATTGACACAGTTTAGGAATATTTTTAAGATTAAAAAAAATATAATTTATTACATGATTAGGATATTACATCGGTATCAGTTTATACAGAGATTAGTCTTAGATTGTGTTGAGTAAAGCCGACATAACCAAAATTGCCCCGCCAGCTAGTTAGTTTCCCTCAATCAGATGAAATTTTATCTGCTTCCATGAATCATGGGATTCTTGTGGTTAATTTAAGGAGACAAAGTCTTTTAAAGTAATAAAGTTGCCATAAAAAAAGTATATCTTGTTACTCTAAAAGACCTCACTATTCACTATTCACTAAGTAGATGGTACCAACATTAGGTGATATAAATCAAAATTTTGTCCTAGTATGTGTCTATGAAGCACTTAAAGTTAGATTTAGAAGTTAAGTTGAAAATTAAATAAGTTTGAGGAATTGTCTGTAAATAGACTCCTCCATAACTAGAGCCCATTTTTGCTCTCTTTTCTCTCCATTCTCTGAAGAAAGAAAAATCTCCCTTCCTAGTTCTCTCTGAGAAAATTGTGACCATTTCATTAGTTCTTCCAAAATTTTCTCTCCCACCCACTAGAAATCACTAGCCAAAAATCAAAATCTAAGAAGGAAACTTTGATGAACTCTTCAAAGATAGATCTTCAAGGGTATAACTCTAACTCTTTCACTTTTTAAGTTTAACAAGTTTATGATCTTATTCTTGTAAAGATGACATGTAATAAGTTTATATCGATGTAGTTTTATTTTATGCAAGTTTGGTTTTGTGTTTAGAAGGATTTTTTACTTTCTTTGATTTTAAGATGGGTACTTTAAATATTGTTTTTATAGTATTTTTAAACCTGGATCTTATTAAGTCATGACAACATAAATGATTTTATGTAGGATATTAAAAACTAATATCTCAAATCCAAAACAATATGTCTAGCGTTTCTTTTTAAGCTATCCTAGTGAGGTTGCAAGAGGTGTTGCAATCATATTAGCACAAAAGGCTTACATGTCTAATATCTATTTGTATTTGTTTTTGGGGTTTTTTTTATTTAAAGTTTGGAAACATCATTTTTATTGTTTAATAAGACTTCCACAGTAACTGTAGCATAATCGGTGGTTATTATCAACACTTTTTCCTTGAGTGCTAAACGTGAAGTTGCAACTTGGATTGCAACATCAATTTTTTAGAGTGCATTTTGTTTAAAAATTATTTGATTTTCGCTTCTTAGAGTTGAAACCACTTAGTTTTTTGTTCTTTTTAGTTCTATAAAAACTGCAAGTGTTAGACATGTATACCCTAAGGAGTAAAATATTGTAATATGTTTTTGGAGACATTTTATCAAGAAAGAATTTATTGATTGTTTATATATCAAATGTTGTCCTCTTTACATTCATATTTGTTAAATGTATGTTAAGTAAACAAAAGTCTGAGATTTCTAGCCTATGCCTTTAAGAATCAGGCACATGATGGATAGATTATACAGAAGACGTAATTTTAAAGGTGTTAGTCTAAATCATAAGATCCGCAATCAAGGGAATAAAGTTGTGCATTTTATTCATGCTAAAATTGTTATGTTGTCTACATCCCTGATGAGAGATAGCTTGTCTTAGCCATCCAATTTGGACTCCACAAGTAGAAACATTGGTACATTGTTATAGGTGATAATGTATTGGATTAGGACATAAAGTGGAATTAATTTAGATTAATAATTCCATCTATGTAAATCAATTCACTTTAGACAATTATATGTATTGTATCTTAATCCCAAATGACTAATGGGCCTGTTATTTTGACTTATGTCATTTGATGTACTAATGGGTGACATCTTGACTTTGTGACAGTGTGCATACCGGTATGCTGGAGACATGACTCTTAATAGTATAGACCTATTATTCATAGATATAGAATCCATAGCTCCATTGGTAGAGTCAATGATATTCTCTTATATGCGTTATACTACAATTGAAAAACTGGAACGCTCAACTATTTAAATGCATAGGTATAACCAAATGGTATACTGTCCTTGGATGGTAAGTTTTCCAATGGTGAGACAACGGAATATAAGATAAAAATAATTGAGAAGGTAAGATGAAATTTATCCTTAAGCCGATTATAAATATCCTATAGGGATACGACACATTATGATATGTCATGGACACTTAGCTAATTTGGAGCTTTGTAATTTTATACAGTTCGAGAGTACAACTTTAAGCTTTTAGTGGAGTAGTGTTAGAGTTGATACTTATAAAATATATATCTGGGATATTATACTTCATAATTATCAGAGCTTAAACTATATAAGTCCATTAGGTTCCCTTAGCATGATCTATTATTGCACACCTCTAGGTGGTGATTATAGATCATGGATAAAATAGTTGAAATGATGGTTATACACTCAGGTTAATTTTATTATTAATTCCCCTTGGAGCTCTATTAATAAAGTTAAAAGCCGAAGAAAACAATTATTAATATATGTTGGATCAGATGGGTTTTGGATGGCATATATTATTTGGAAGGGATTTGTGTTCCTAATTGAATTTTGCAAGTCTCCCCTAGGTGGCTCGTTGAATTCTGAGTTAGGAATTATCATTGTAAGGTTGTGATATTTTCAAAGTTTTGACACGTAAGTACAATTGTTTGTTTACTTGATTGTGTTATCTTACTAGACTATTATGGAATGTTTGCTTATATTTGGTATATAATTCTTATTGTAGATTAAATTGTCTAAAAAGGCGTTATCTTTGATACTTGATAAAAACCAATTAACTGGTGAGAATTATAATGATTAGAAGAGGAACCTGAACATTGTCCTTTCCTTTGAGAAATTGAAATTCATGCTTACGACACTGTGTCCTCCCAAACCTATTAGGGAATCTAGTAATGAGCAAATTCAAGCATATGATCACTGGAAAGATGCTAACAATCAAGCCTGCTATTATATTATGGCTAGCATAAATAACATGCTATAGGCTCAACATGAAGATTATGAGACTGCAAAGCAGATCAGGGATAATCTTAAAGATATGTTTGGAGGCCAAGCCATAACAAAATGGCAAGAGGCACTTTGGAAACCTTTGAACTGCAAACAAAGACTGGGGACTCTTGTGAAGGAGCATATGATGTTAGTCATAGGTTATCTCGTTAAGGCTCAAGCCTATTGAGTTGATATTGATGCTGAGTCATAGATGACTATGGTATTTTAGACTCTGTCAAAGGCGTTCATCCCATTTAGAGCTTCATACAATTTGAGCAATAGACAGATGTGACCTTAACGGAGCTAATGAAGCAGTTATAGGAGTTCAAAAATCTGATCAAGGAAACTCTTACGGGTGGCGAAGCCAACTTAGCGGCTGCATCTGGTTCCAAACCTAACCTTGGGAATGGAAGGAAGCACAAGGCTAAGAACAGGAAATCTTCTATTCTTGCAAATGGCAAGAATAAGAAGAAGAAAAAAAAAACCTAAAGAAGCTTAAAGGCTTCTACTGTGGGAAAGTCGAGCGCATTAAGAGAATTGCAAGAACTTTCTTTCTTAAGGCGTGATCTTCTGGTTATTAAAACTTGTTTGGTTAAGGAATCAAGTGACACTTAGGTCATAGATTCCAAAGCAACTAATCATGTTTATGTTTCTCTACAAGGGTTCAAAGAAACGAGAAGTCTACTACATAAAGACTTCACACTACGGATAGGCAATGGATCCTTGGTGTTGGCTAAAGCAGTGGAAGATGTCCATTTTTATTTTCATAATTATAGGATTTTAGTTTTGCGAGATTGTTTTTATGTTCTTAGACTTAAAAGGAATTTAATATCTGTAGCTTGTTTATTTAAAGATTCTTATTTAGTTTCTTTTAATAATAAAGTAGTGATTCATAAAAACAAATCTTTAATCCATGATGGATGGATGCAAAACAATCTATTTTTTTTATCAAACCTAAGATGGACTTCTGCTTAACACAAAGGTTAATGATAATAACTCTAAAAGACTTAAGACTTTTCACTATAATAAGACGTGTCTTTGGCATTTGCGATTAGGTCATATTAGCCTAAATAGGATTCAAAGGTTGGTAAAGGATGGACCTTTAAGTCACTCAGAGGTGGAAACTATACCACAATGTAAATCTCATTTGAAGGGCAAAATGACTAAAAGGCTGTTCGAGTCTAAGAGCAATAGGGCCGAAGGGGTTCTAGAACTTGTGCATAGTGATGTTTGTGGTGCCCTGAACATCCAGGCATGAGGAGGATTTGAAAACTTTGTCACTTTTATTAATGATTACTCAAGATATAGGTATATCTACCTTATGCATTATAAAAGCGAAACTTTTGACAAGTTTATCGAGTTTTGGGATGAAGCGAAAAAGCAATTAGGTAAACATATAAAGGCACTTTGATCTGATCGATGCGGTGAATACCTCTCCAATGAGTTCTTGGAACACTTATTAGAGAATGGGATCTTATCCCATTTAACTATGCCGGGCACTCCACAACAAAATAACATAGTTAAGAGAAAAAAAATAGGACTTTGTTGGACATGGTTAGGTCCATGATGAGTTAGTCATCATTGCCTTTATCTTTTTGGGGATATACACTACAAACCACATGTTATCTTTTGAACAATATGCGTTCAAAATCGGTTCTTAAAACTCCTCACGAGTTGTGGACAGGGAAGAAGACATCCTTAAACCATATTCGCATATGGGGATGTCCGACTCATGTCCTATATAAGGAAGCAAGTAAGTTGAAAGCATGTTCAAAAGTTTGTGTGTTTTTAGGATATCCAAAAGGGACTTAAGGGGGTTTTTTCCATAACCCAAAATAAAATAAAGTCGTGGTTTCTATAAATGCAACTTCCCTTGAGGAAAGTTACATGAACGACTTTGAGCCTTGAAGTAAAGTGGTACTTGAGGAGTTGGGGAGTGATTCAATCACTCCAGTGGTTCCAATAGAAACCAATCCAATCAATGTAGAAAAACCAACCGAACAACAACCTAAGGGGCTTTAGTGTAGTGGGAGGATCAAGCGTCAACCCAAGAGGTATATGTTCAATAGTGAGGCCTTTTGGTTGAACCATATAAATATGATAGGGATCCTTACACTTATGAAGAGGCCATGGAGGATGTTGATTCAAACTCTGGATAGAAGCCATGAACACTGAGATAAAATCTATGGAGATTAATCGGGTTTGGGAACTTATAGATCTTCCCAAAGAGGTAAAACCTATAAGATGTAAGTGGATTTATAAGAGAAAGAGAGGAGTAGATGGAAAAGTCGAAACCTATAAGACTAGACTGGTAGCTAAGGAATACATGCAAAAGGAAGGAATCGATTACGAAAAAACCTTTTCGCCTGTAGCCATGTTTAAGTCCATCAGCATTCTCTTATCCATAGTTGCCGGTTTTGACTACGAGATTTGATAGATGGATGTCAAGATGGCATTTTGAATGGCTATCTTGATGAACCCATGTATATGATATAGCCAGACGGGTTCGAGGCTGAGGGTAAGGTTTGTAAGTTGCTAAAGTCAATTTATGGGCTTAAGTAGGCTTCCCGTTCTTAGAACATAAGATTTGATCAGGTGATCAAGACTTATGGGTTCGAGCAAAATGTGAACGAACTATGTGTTTACAAACACATTAAGGATGGGAAGGTGGTTTTTCTATTACTCTATGTAGATGACATTCTGCTAATTGGCAATGATGTTAGGGCATTGTTATCGGTCAAATTATGGTTGACCAAGTAGTTTGACATGAAAGACTTGCCAAAGTCTGATGAGAGAAGAAAATACATGAAGAAGGTGCCTTATGCTTTAGCAGTGGGTAGTCTCATTTATGCCATGCTTTGCACACGATCGGATATTAGTTATATGATTAAGATAGTAAGTCGGTTTTAGTTGAATCTGGGACCGAACCACTGGGTTGCGGTCAAGCATATTTTCAAGTATATGAGAAGGACTCAAGGGTATATACTTGTGTATTCAGGTGAGGATTTAACACCTTTAGGATATATTGATTTGGATTTCCAATTCTGTTTGGATTCGAGGAGATTGACTTTTGGTGTTATGTTTACTCTAGGCGACGGTGCCATTGTTTAAAGAAGTGTCGGATTCAACAATGTGAGCCGAATATGTGGTAGCTAATGATGCTTTGAAAGAAGCAGTGTGGCTCCACAAGTTCCTTAGAGATCTTGAGGTAGTTCTTGGCATGGATAATGCGGTATCGCTATATTGTGATAATACTACAGCGATAGCTAATGCTAAAGAACTAAGATTTCACAAGAAGAGTAGGATTATTCATTGGAAGTATCATGTGATAAAGGACTTCATTGAGGGCGGGCATGCTGCTGTATGTAAAATCACATTTGAGGACAATTTAGTAGATCCATTCATGAAGACACTAACTGCGAGGGGTTTTCAAGAGGCATGTGGAAGCTATGGGATGTGTGATATGTCATATTTACTTACTTAGTGCAAGTGAGAGATTGTTAGACATGTATACTCAAATGAGTAAAATGTTGTAATATATTTTTAGAGACATTTTATTAATATAGAATTATTTATTGTTTATATACCTAATGTTGCCTTCTTTATGTTCATATTTGTTGAATCTATATTAAGCAAACAAAAGTCAAAGAATGTCAGTCTAAACCTTTAAGAATCAGGCATATAATAGGCAGATTATGCGGAAGACATGATTCTAAATGTGATGGTCTAAATCATAAGATTTGCAATCGAGGGAATAAAGTTGGATGCTTTATTCACACTAAGATTGTTATATTGTCTACATCCTTGATAAGAGATGGCTTGTCTTGGCCATCGGAGTTGGACTCTGAGAGTAGAAACATTGGGACATTGTTATAAGTGACTATATTAGATCGGGACATAAAGTGGAATTGATTTGGATTAATAATTCTATTTTTACAAATCAATTCACTTTAGACAATCATATATGTTATATCTTAATCTGAAAATGACTAATGGGCCTGTTATTTTGATTTATGTCTTTTGATGTACCCAAGGGTGACATCTTGACATTGTGATGGTGCGCATATCGGTATATTAGAGACATGACTCTTGATAGCGTAGACCTATTATTTATAGATATGGAATCTATAGCTCCATTAGTGGAGTCAATGATGTTCTCTTATATGTGTTATCCTATAATTGAAAAACTGGAGCACTCAACCATTTGGACACATAGATGTAACCGAATGATATACTATCTTTGGATGGTAAGTTTTCCTATGGTGAGATAACGAAACATAAAATAAAAATAATCAGGAAGGTAAGATGGAATTTATCCTTAAGCCGATTATGAATATTTTATAGGTATACAACACATTATGATATGTCATGGACACTTAGCTAATTTAAAGCTTCATAATTTTATAAAGTTCGAGAGTGCAGCTCTAAGCTTTTAGTAGAGTAACGTTAGAGTTGATAGTTATGAAATATGTATCTAGGATATTATATTTTATAATTATCGAAGCTTGAACTATATAGGTTCATCAAGGCCTCTTTGCCAACTCATAATAAATCCTGTAACGATATGGTGTGCTTTTTCCAATAAATTGGTGACTTATGTTAAATTATTAAATTGACTGAAATTCAATAGGATTAGATAATTTATGTCTATTTATTAGTTAAATTAATTTTGTAAATTAATTCAAGATAAACTTTTTGAATTATCGGGAATATTTATTTTCCTTGAGATTATCCACATATGACTATTTTAATCAGATAACTTCTTTATTGGATTATTTGAATTAAAGTTAAGGCTCTATCCAAAGAATCTCGGGTGAAAAATAAAAGATTTTCAGGGATCATATTATCGCAAGTTTAGCAGGTGATCTGTTAATTCGACCTATCGATGGAGTAAGTTCGGCAGACTGATCCCTTAGTTCAGCCTGCCAATCCAACAATAATCTAATTACATGTTTTTAATGTGATTTTATTAGAAGTTAATCTAAATTTAAATTTTTAAGGTCTTATTTGATAATGATTAATCCTGGGTCTGACCTCTATAAATAGGGAGTGAGTTTTCTCAAGTATTAAGATCAGTTGAGAAGTTAAGAGTGATTACTCTAGTGTGAGAGACTCTGAAACTCCCTGAGAGCTTTTGATAACAATCACAAACCTTTGCTCTAGGCCTTTTTAATTGGTTCGAAGGAGAGTCACCAGGAAAGAGTTATACAACGATGCCCACACACACTCTGATTGTAGCTAGAGAATAGCAAAAAAGACTAATTGGTTGAGACTCTTTAGGAACATTCTTCTTTACACTGATTGAAGGAGATCTTCAGTATACAAAGATTAGTAAGATCTTTGATTAATTTATTTATATAGCATGTCAAACTTGTGTTTTAAGAAATACTCTCCTTTTAAAAATTTTAAAATTCCACTGCGTACTCGTTTTTCCAACAGTAAGTGCAATTAGTAATGATTTCTAAAAATTTTTCATTTTGGTTACATGAGATGTTACAACATGAGTTACAAACCTTGATAATACGAATTTCAAAATTGTCCAATTTTTTAATTTCAGAAGTTAAGACGCTTAGTTTGTTGCCTCCTTAAGCCCTTGTAGAAATCACACAACAATCCACAGTTATTTCAACACTATTTCGTTAGATGTTATACGCGAGTTGCAACATAGTTGTGGCAAAGGTTGTAATCTCAATAGTGCAGTTTGCGTTTTCTAAGTGGAATGACTTTTAAAAGTTTGAATCATGATTTTTGCTAAACATGAAAGTTTTAGGTCTTGGCGAGATGAAAATACTTTCGTGAAGAAAATTTTAAAAAATTATGCCTCTAAAAGGAACCTTTAGACAAAATTAAAAAAACGGTATAGTCGTTAAAGTTTACAAAATCACTACAAACGATAATGCTAAAGACAGAAAAAAAAACTTTTGAAAAATAAGGAAGTTTTAGGCCTCGTCAGAACAAGGAACCTTCATAAAAAAAACTTTTATCAAAACTGTCTTTGACATTCGCTTATAGTGACTTTTAAAACTGACAAAAGTACCTTCTAGTAATAGTTTCAAAATAAAATGCTTGTTTAATGGTAGAATCACTATTTACAATTAACAAAAGAATTGTTGCACTTGAAAAGTTACAAGAGTCTGCAATTCACAGTTTTATCAAAAATTTAGATTCGAATTTAAAATACAGTTTTCCATAAAAAAAAACTTTATATATGAAGTTTTCAATGTATTTTAAGAATAGGAAATCATACAAACATAAGTTGTTGACCACTATGTTATGATAGAAATTACGAGTACTACGGCCTTTACACGTTTAGGAGTCAATTCTTATATCTAAATTTTCAATAGTTGATACTCAAATATCATTGAACGTCTTTAGTTCTAGAGGGCCATATTAGGCTTGATGAATTGAATAGTAACCAGATATGAGTTTATGGGTCCAATACTACTATTTATATTGAAAATAGACTTTTCGTATAATAATGAACCCAACATGAATAGCATGAAAGATTAGTGAAATTGACATAAGAATAATATAATTAATTACAAAGTAATTGATTATCAATGTTAGTATGATTTCATTAAAATCAATGAGAATAAATTAAACAAGGATTATGAGTTAAGCTGATTTAAATTTAATTAATTATTTCAATTACCCAAATAGCCAATTAGTTAATAAAAGGAATCTTTTAAGAAAAGATATAATTTCTTTTTCTTCGATATGCTAAATTAATTAGCATAACAAAAGTTAAGCTCACACTTTTACTGGGTGTTTTTCCTCAGACCCTTGGAAAAGTAGATAAGTACATGGCAAGTTAGCAAATCCTATATCTGAAAACCAGATAAGTTAGAATCTCGCCTATAGCATAAAAACTACATTTTTCAATTTTAAGTTTTCATACGTTTTATTAAAAAGCATTTCTTATGTTAGCATGTTATGTCATGTTGAATTAGGATATGTCATATTATGCTATGCTTATGTTGTGTATTGTATGTGGCATATGCTATATAAAATTATATTACATATTCACCTTGCCATAGGAATAACCTTTATTTATGTTATGAGATGTTATATAGTAATATGTCATACTTTATATGTATAATAAGACAAATGTAAAAAATAAGATAAGAAAAGTTAAATTAAGAGTATTATACCAACCTTCCCATGTACAATAAGGCATTCAGTTCAGATTCTTTTATAGTCTAGGTTCGTTGGGAACCTTCACAAACCTTAACTTTTAGAAGATCGCGCACAATAGGTACATACACACTAAGACCTCATTAAGTATGATAGGTTAGATACATAAGACCTATTCATAATGAAGCATAATTAGCTTATGCATATTTTTATATAAGTTTAAGCTTTGTTTTGCGAGTAAATATTTCCTACTTGCTGAGCGAAAGCTCACTCAAATGTGTTCCTGTTGTAGGTATGTAACCAATCAGCAACTTATGATGGAAAAGGATGAGCAATGGACGAATAATGGAATGATGTGAATAAATACTACTTTCTAATGCATCTTCCGCAATAGATTTAAAATGAGAATGTATGTATGTATATGCAATTTTACGCATGTATAGTTTGAAATGAAGGTTGTAACTACGCAGCCTTTGTTTAGATTACTTCAAGATTCTTATTTTGCAACATATATAAATGAAAGATTTATACAAGTTAATTTTAATGTTTAATTTTAGAAATGTTTTAAAAATATTTATTGTAATTAAGGAATGCTTTTAAGAAAGTAATTTAAGTAATTAGTATTATGTTTTAAAAAAATGTACTATAAAATCAGTACTTTACAATAATGTACAATTAAATATATGATTATGTAGTTAAGTAATAGCCATAGATGTAAGGTTGTTACATCCAAACCATGACCCACTTAAAGATTCTCAACACATGGCTTGAGTCCACGTACTGACCATCATACCTTAGGTCATATCACGAGATATGATATTGGATTTGCGTCTTACAAAAATTTAGATTTCTATATTAAGGTATTTTGGGTATATCAATACGTATAAAAATATTTTATTTAATTTAATTTTTATGATATTTAATAAACTTTTTAGTACGTGATATTAATTTTAACTACTCATATCAAATCTACTATTGCCATCATTTTACCCAAAATTATTTACCACTGATGGTGGTGTCATGTCAGCAAGAGGATAGCCTATCAAGACTCTATCTTATATCATCTAGGGATCTATTCATATAATGCCGTTATATGGGGGTTAATAGTTTTTAATGAATTAAAATAAAGATAAAAAAATAAAAGTAAAATTTCAAAAATAAAGTTACCTAGGACTTAAATGAAAAATCTTAAATCAAAATAAAAATATAAACAACAATTTAACCACAGTTTAATGTAGCACCTTAAATTTAATAATATAAAACTGTCATCATCATTATTTTAACCCACAACACATCTTAATACAATCACAGAAAGTAACAATTGATGCTTACAAAATCATGAAAAACATTCTTAACAACTGAAGCAATTCCAACATAATATAGCCACATAGCTCCCTCAACTATTTTCCTCATAGCCACCTTACACTTCGTGAGTCCTGAAAAGATGAAAATATAAGGGAATGAGCGACAACGTGCTTAGTAGGGAAACCCATTATTCACCTTTAAGTTTTTATCCTTACCACATTAAAACCTACATGATTAGTTAGTTCTCATCATTATTTATCAATTTTATCATGTTCAATTCCAGTGGATATCTTATGATCATTCTTACCAAGTTCCATACATATATATATATATACATATTAATTCAGGATTCAATTATGCTCATTTGTATCCACCATGCAATAAAATATCATATCACTTATAAGCGCGCTTGATCACCATCCAAACATTCCAAGGGTGCTCTGGTAAGGGGACATCAAGCCCCAAGTCCTCATTGAGTCGATTTCTGTACAGTGTGTTCTAAGACTTTCGAGCCAATGGAGCTTCATCACCTCCCCCTATTTTACCTTTTAGAGTATTCGTGCCCAATGATGTAACCGCTACCCTCTTCACATCTTACCATTCCTCTATAATCATTCATTATTCATAGAGTTAGTTTTTCTTAACCATGCTTCTCAATTTACAACAACACATGTCAAATCAATATATTCCTCGTTGTACAATATATGAAGAGTTCATGTCATAGTTTCATATGTGATACTCATATAATAACAGTTCAACATACATATATATATATATATCTTGTAGTAAAACAACTAATTTTGATTCCATAAAATTCACAAAAGAAGAGTAATAGAATCCCGACCTCTTGGCGAATTGCTATGCTGAAAACTTCTAGCTTACAATAACAAGCTCACCACGTAAACTCCAAGTACTCCGTCATCCTACAATGTATAAACCATAATCATACCGATTTACCAACTATTCTTATTAGTGTGCTATAATCATTTATATGAAATCCTTGGAGCATTTTGTAACATAAAACTGTATAAAACAAGTGTGTTTGGAATGCTTGATCGACCTTCCGATCAACTATTTCTGGCATTCCAAACAAAACTGCTATTTTTGGACTCTCTTTCGACTGCCAGTTACTATTCATCGACCTACCGGTACCGTTCATCGACCTGCCAAACTAAACAGTGTTTGGCAAGCCAATTTAAGGTGTTCGGCCTGCTGAACCTGCCGACAGGTTTGGCCCATCAATTGAAAAGATCAGCTTGCTGATAAAACAACTTCTAGGAATTCCAGTTTCCATTTTCAAAGTTTTTAAACTTTAAAACTCAATCCGATCCTTTTCAACAATTTTTAAGGTATAAAAAATGCATAAAAACTATGGATTAACACATTTAAACACATATAGATCATTCTTTTCAAAATTTTCATGCTCAATAAACAATTTAAACTAAAGATCAAAACTTTACAAAACTAACTCAAAAACTCAATTTAAACAAAGATCTATGTAAATCAAGCTTTAAAAACATTGTATAATTACCCATAAACATCAAGAATACATTTCTCTCAATTTTAATACCAAAATACAACTTAGAACCAAGATTAGAGTTTTAGAAATCTAACCTTAAACTTAGTTCAAAAGTAGAGTTTAATCTTGAAATTGTCTAAATCCCTTTGATCTTTAAGCTTGTGAGAGATTGTTTGTGGTTCTTGTGAAAGGGTCACCTGAATTTTCCCTTTTGATCTCTCTAGTTTTGTTTCACCGTGGATGTAAAGAAGAAGAAGAAAAGAAAGAGAAAGAGAACGAGAAGGAAGAAAGAAAGAAAGAAAGAGAGAGTGTCAGCAAGGATGAGGAAAGAAAAGAAAGAAAGTAGGAAAAATGAGTCTCTTCGGAGACTTTTAGACATAAAATGCCAAAATGGCATTTTCGTAAATAATTAGAAGTTTCAAGGGCATTTAGGTAAATATACTAAATAGATATAGAAAAATTTTAGAAAATTTAAAAATAAGTAGAAATAAATAACACGAAATAGATTTTAGATGAAACAAATTTTAATTGGCACACTAATAATTAATTTAATTATCCTAATACTCGTTAGGAAAATAACGGGTGCCACAGTTCTACCCCCTTAAAGAAATTTCATCATCGAAATTTCAAATCTAACAATGCTAGTAGAAATCACACTTTCTCTATGATTCCACTTCCATCTTTAAATCGTCTTTGTTATTTGTCTCCAAATCTAGGTTACCATATCCCCATTCATTTGCTTGGGATATCAACCTTACTCTTAATATTAAATTCCTCAACAAGAGTATTTATTGTAGGTTTCAAATTTACAACACCATATTATGGTATAGGAATCTGATGAGGCATACACATTGACCATACCATGTTTTCGGTCCTTCATTGTCCACTATGATTTACAATTATATTTAAGGAGATTGCCAGAGAAATTTTGCATACTTCATCTTTAGGTTCCTTTTCCTTTCTGAGTAAGGAAAAGTCAATAATTGTTGATTTCATATTCCAATTAATAAACTATAACATAATCATATATGCATATTAAGGAAAACCAAAAATTAAATAAGACACTAACACTCACTATGTCAATCTAATAATCATAATTATTTCGAATACAAAGGTAAATATTCTGAGTAAAAGAATGATACATATTATTGAATACCAACTGAAATGATTTCAAACAAACAAAGACCAAACAACCTTTATAGAATGATGACTTATTCCCCTTCCAGTTTTCTTGCGATTTGGCAAACAGGATCTTGAAATACCATATTCCTGAGACGTTGTCTTTTTGCATGCATTTTGGGCCAAAGTTTAAAGATAGGACCTTGCACATACCCACTAGAATGATATTGAAGAGAAGCATGGAGGTTATCCAAGTTCTCCTTAGAGAGTCCATTCCTGTAAAACCTTATTTTATCCTCTCTATTTACAGACAATATCTAGGTGAAATACATTTACCGTTACAATTTTGTCGACCATATTTGTTACAAGTGACCGCGATGGCATGAGCTCTTCTCTTCATTGCACTACAGCTGGTACCCGTACCTGGTAAACCGACATCTTGACTAAAGTCACTTGGACGGGTCTTCCCCTTTATCAACATCCTCAAACCACCAAGGATGCCAAAACGCATAATAATCCACAACCAAGTGATTCTAGTTTTGTATTTCTTTCTGAGAATCTTTTGGGAGAGTGATGAGAAATAATTTATCAAGTGTTGGTACTTTGGGTCCATGATGAAATGAAAAAAGAGTAAATAGAAAAGAAAAGTAGAGACAATAAGTTACAGATTCCTAGAATTCCTTCTTTTTTTAGAAAAAGAAAGAAGAAGTTCTAGAAAGAAAGAAGAGGATTTACAATTTTGAGAGAGAATGATAAGTTTAAAGAGAAAGTGAGCTTGGAGGAATGAACTCCTATGCACAGTAGACATATATATATATAAAATGATTGATTCACTATAGATAACATGTGTAGAGACCATGTGCAAACAACAGCGTGGATTGAACTGATTCAGGATTTAAGCTAGGCCTAAATATTCTAAGCTGAAATGGGTTGGTTGTTCTGGGCCTTAACATATTTGGAATAAGTTAAATAACAAACATGAAATTGAAACCTAACTTGCACAGATCTTAGCCTAAATTCAAAGCCCACTAAAAATAGAATTGACTAAAATAAATGACAAACTTGATTTAATACAAATCATAAGTTCCCTGAATATTATCCAAATTATTCCATTACAACGAAATCCTCTTGTAACTTAAATAATTTGTTTTAATCAAAACATTATTGAACAACATAGACACTCCTATCCTATCCTTACTACTCAATATCCGTTAATGTAGATCTACCATTAACACTACCAAGGGTTTTAAATGTAACTAGCCTTAAAATCAATATACTTTTGGTCTTCCAACATAGACCACATCAAGGAGCAAACACCATTAATGTTAGTACTTAAGGACATCTTCTATCCTCATAATCCCACTTATACAATCTTTAATTTTCTCATATAACAAAACCTCAAGTGACCAAGAGATTCACATTTAAGCATCTAAAGGTTAAACCTTTCATCATAAAGATCCAAAATCATCTCTGGTGCCTTAGATATTATGATTCACTTAAGGAAACTTCTATTGGTCATTTCACACTACATTTATTCATAAAGATCATTGACTCCACTTAAACACAATGTACGCAACAAAAGGTTCCAACCTTGAATTCAGGCATTCTTTGCCTTTACACAATCTCAACAGACCAAAAGAGTAACATTTATCTCTCTCAAGATTTAATACTATGAATTCCTAATTTATTTCATATTGCTCGAGTAAATGGAACCTCTAAGAAAATACCGAGACAGCACTCTATCAAGTACACGCATAATCACTACATAGGTTCAAATCAATTATGAAGAAATTAACACATCTATGCCAAACATTGAAATCAACAACTCAAACCTTATATTTCTTCTTACTTCTCAAGAGATAAACGTCTCTTAACTCCTTGTATCTATAATCTCTCTTAAACAATCTATGCATAATTCATTCAACATAATTATCATTCCTATATAACTATTAATACTTTCATTCTAGGGCCTTTCCATGTTACATCCTCCTGGACTGTATAAACTAACACAAAGGTTTATTTTGATGATGAAATTGAAAATTCAACTTTAAAGTAGTGCTACACTGCCTAGGTTAACCAAACCTAGACTCTGATATCAAAAATTCTATAACGCCCCTATATAGGGGTTAACAGTTTTTAATGAATTAAAATAAAGATAAAAACTAAAGGTAAAACTTCAAAAATAAAGTTGCCTGTGACTTAAATTAAAACTCTCAAATCAAATTAGAATAAAAACAATAATTAAACCACAGTTTAATGTAGCACCTTAAATTTAATAATAGAAAAATATCTGTTAGTAATGTGCCCTAAGCCAATTATATAATGACCACATTTTAACTTTGTTACATTTGCATTTTATTAATAAAGAGGCATTTTCATTATTGTTTTTTATTGTAATTCTATGAATAGTTAATTCTGCCTAAGGTCATCAAGTATGTGACTTGATAATAAAACTCTTAGGTGAAAATTGAATTATATTCTAAATTACCTCTAGTCGGTCATTATTATTGGGATACTAATGTATGAAAACTAGTATGAAGTTTAACTGATGATTATGTTTTACTAATAATGTGTATGAGATACTAAGTCAACTCATAGATACATATTTGAGAAATGATGTATTGGATCGACCCGTTATGAGAATACTACATGGATAATTGTCATAAGTGATTCTCATCACAATAGTATTATCTTAGTCCTCTGACCTGAATTCATCATGGTTTCCTACATGACAAGTTCTATATTTTGACACACTCTAATATTATCTTTAACAGGATGATGGAATGGATTGTTGTTGGATATAAAGTGAAACATGTGAGGAATGTGAGTGATTAAGAAGGAATTTGTCCCTCATTTATCACGAGAAAGATATCTATAGGCCCTTCAATAAGTTGAACTGAAATAAAATGTATGGCCATACTAAAATGAATTGATAAGGGTTATCAATATCAGTCTACTTAAGATCGAGAAATAATATGATTGAATAGTATAAGGATGACATAAACCATGCCTTACGTTTAATTAAGGTATCTAATGACAAAAGGACTTTAATACTTATTGTGGATTATGTTATGTCGGATTATTGACATTCGCATAACTTGGGTAATCATAATAATTGCTAGAGGTCGCTTATGATTTGTGGGCCAAAAACAGAACTTCAAGCCCACTACCAACGTTATATGAACCTACAGGGTTGCACACTTAGAACAGACCAAAAACGAATTTTAGGTTTAGTGTGTCTAGGTTCAATGAACTTGATAATATCCAGATTTGATGTACTAGATATGTCTAGGTTCATTGAATTTGACATTATCTAGATTCTCCAAGTCATATTCGAATTACTAACATTATCTAGATTCTTTGAATCATATTCGAATCACAGACATTATCTTGATTCTCTAAATCATATTCGAATTATAGTTTACCCTAGTTAAAATCTGACTCTGTCTCGAAGTCAATAGATACATATATATATCTGTTTTAGGGTTTCTAGCCAAATTAAGAAGAGAAAAGGCGTTCTCTCATTCTAAAAAGCAAAAAAAACTTTAAAACCCTAAAATTAGAGGGAGTCATTTAACGCAAAGGAGAGGGTGCTAGCCCACCAATTCATTTTTAAGAGAGTCTGTTCGTGTGGATACCTACAGAGGACGTTGCTATAAGTAATAAATTCTGAATTCGATCTTGAATACAAAAAGCTCGAGTTAGGGTGTCATCAGAGTTAACCCGCTCTCTTCCTTCCAGAAATCTTGCCCCTTTTTGTTATCTTGGTAAGATTTTATGACTTTCCTTTCAATCTTATCAAATTGCATGGATCTTACAAAGGTTTTGTGGGAATTAATTTTAATTTTTTACTGCGTATTTGAATAACAAAATCCAACAAAACCCAACAATGTCATCATTATCATTTCAACCATCAGCATATCTTAATACAGTCATAGAAAGTAACAATCGATGCTTATATTATCATGAAGAATATTTTTAAAAATTGAAGCAATCCTAATGTAATATAGCTACATAGCTCCCTCAACTATTTTCCTCGTAACCACCTCACACTTAGTAAGTCTTGAAAAGATGAAAATATAAAGGAATGAGCGACAACATGCTTAGTAAGGAAAACCATTACTCACCTTTAGGTTTTTATCCTTACCACATTAAAACTTGCATGATTAGTTAGTTTTCATCATTATTTATCAATTTCATAATGTTCAATTTCGGGTGATATATTATGATCATTCTTACCAAGTTCCACACATATATATGCATGTTAATTAAGGATTTAATTATGCTCATCTATATCCACTGTGCAATAGAATATCATATCACTCAACTCAACGAAACCCAAATGGTTACGCTTGATCACCATCCAAACATTCCAAGGGTGTTCTAGTGAGGGGACATCAAACGCCGAGTCCTCACTAAGTCGATTCTTATACAATACGTTCTAGGACTTTTGACCCAAGGGAGCGTCATCACCTCCCCCTATTTTACCTTTTAGGGTATTCATGCCTAAGGATGTAACCACTGCTCTCTTCATGTCTTACCATTCCTCTATAATCATTCATTATTCATAGAATCAGTTTTTCCTAACCATACTTCTCATTTTACAACAACACATGTCAAATCAATATATTCCTCGCTCTACAATACAGGACGAGTTCATGTCATAGTTTCATATATGATACTCATATAATAGTAGTTCAACATACATATATATATCTTGTAGTAAAACAACCAATTTTAATTCCATAAAAACTCACAAAAGATGAGTAATAGAATCCCTACCTCTTGACAAATTACCATGCTGATAACTTCTAGCTCACAATAACAAGCTCACCACGTAAGCTCCAAGTACTCCGTCATCCTATGACGTATAAAATAACCATATTTTAACTAAATTCCTTATCCATAATCATACCGATTTACCAACTATTCTTATTAGTGTGCCATAATCATTTATATGGAATCCTTAGAACATTTTGTAACATAAAACGGTGTAAAACAAGTGTGTTTGGAATGCCTGATCGACCTACCAATCAACTATTTCTAGCCCTCTGATAAGTTAGTTTTAGGCTATTTCAAACAAAACTGCTATTTTTAGACTCTCTTCTGGCTTGTAGGTTACTGTTCATTAGTATGTCGGTACTGTTCATCGGCCTGCTGAACCTACCGACGGGTTCAACCTGCTGATTGAAAAGATCAGCCTATTGACAGAACAACCTCTGGGAATTCCAGTTTCTATTTTCAAAGTTTTCAAACTTGAAAACTTAATCCTATCCTTTTCAACAATTTTTAAGGTATAGAAAATGCATAAAAAACATGGATTAACACATTTAAACACATATATATCATTCTTTTCAAAATTTTTATGCTCAATAAACAAATCTAAACCAAAGATCAAAACTTCACAAAACTAGCTCAAAAACTTAGTTTAAACAAAGATCTATGTAAATCAAGCTTCAAAAATGTTGTATAATTACCCACAAACATTAAGAACATATTTCTCTTAATTTTCATACCAAAATACAACTTAGAACCAAGATTAAAGTTTTAAAAATCTAACCTCAAACTTAGTTCAAAAGTAGAGTTTATTTTTGAAATTGTCTAAATCCCCTTGATCTTTGAGCTTGTGAGAGATTGTTTGTGGTTTTTGTGAAAGGGTCACTTGAATTTTCCCTTTTGATCTCTCTGTTGGAAAAATAATACGCAGCAAAATTTTAAAAATTTTAAATCAGAGTATTTTCCAAAACACAAGTTTGACATGCTATATGTATAAATTAACCTGATCTTATTGACCTTGTATAAGCCGAAAAGCTCCCGAAGTCTATGTAGAGAAGTAACGTTCCAGAAGAGCCTCAACCAACTGGTCTTCTTTGCTATTCTGTATCCACGATCGGAGTGAGTATGGGCTCACACGTACAGCTCTTCCTCAAGGTGACTCTCCTTCCAATCAATTGAGAGAACCCAAAGCTAGTGTTCGTGATTTGTGAACAAGAGCTCTCAGGGAGTTTCAGATTCTCACTAGTAGAGTATCACTCTTAATCTCTCTATTGATCTCTTAATAACTCATTAGACTTACTCCTTATTTATAGAGGTTGGGTCTAGGGTCATTCCTTATCAGATAAGGTCTCAAAAATTCGAAATAGAACCAAATTCGGGTCTATATCGAATAAGATACGCGTAAAAACGCGTGAAAACGCGCGATTTTTAATTCGCACATAGGCAGGCCGAACTTTTTCATAGGCAGGCCGAACTGCCGAAATAAAAATCACGCGAATATTTTATTTTCCACCTGAGATTCTATAGGATAAAGCCTCTGTTTTAATTCAAATAACCCAATAGAGAAGTTATCTAATTAAAACAACTTTATCTAGATAATCTCTAAGAAAATAAATAGATTCCCAATAATTCTACAAGTTTATCTTGATTTAATTTATCCAAAATTAAATCAACTGATAAACAGACAAGAATTATCTGACC
>CAMOHE010044714.1:0-30867 GCA_946598075.1 Artocarpus hirsutus
ACACTTGGTCTCCTCTTCCATCAAAGGTTCTTTTCTTTTTCCCGTCCTCTTTAATTATGTTTCCAGGAGTCAGTGTTTTCTGTAAATTTTTTTTCGCCAAAGTCTATTTGCTTTAACTTTCTTCTTTTTCTCTTTTTTGGCTACAAACTATCTGTTATCGGTTTATTTCCCTGCAACTCTAGCAATCATTCTAGGTATTGTAATTTCATACTTAATTTTTTTTCATATTTACCTTAAACAATTAACGCTATTCTTCTATTATTTGTTAGTAGTGTTTCTTTTTGGATTTCCAATTAATCGCATGCTTATTGTTCGAGTCAAAAATTGTAAGTCTCATATAACTTTAAGTATAAGGTTGTCTAAATAATAATACTTGTTAAATTTGAGGTCGATCTCATAAGAAAAAAAAGTATTACAAAGGTCTAATATATCAGTTATATTAATTTATTTATTAGTTAAAAAATTTGATGACTAAAGATAGTTATTTACAATTTATTTAGAATATTTATATATATTTTTAATTGTTTTCTAATTTTAGATTTTTTGTGATTTTTGGAATTTTAATAATAAGAAATGCATTTTATTAGAATGTTGAATGGAATTTTAATAATACGAAATGTGGTTTAAATAAATAGAAGATGAAATTTTAACAATAAGTGCAATTTGATTTAAAAGAAACAACTATTATAAGATTACTGTTGAGAATTACAGGTTCTATTCTGACAATTAACTTGAATATGCTTTAGTTTTTTAAAACTATTTATTGAAATGGTTTAAGTATATAATATATCATCTTTTGTCTACAACAAATCAGGAGTTACTAAGCATCTAATATGCTAATTCATATATATAATGCATCAAAACCCCATTTTAACAAATAAGTTGATTCAAAATTGATTAACTAAAATTACTAACAAAATTAAAGTTAAGTATTTACTATGTCATTCACTGTCTACAAATAATCAAAGTGTTCCTAAGCATTACCCGTGCCAACCTATTTCTGTGATAGATCAAAACGTAATTTTGCAAAAGTTTAGCTAAGTTAATAAAAAAATCATAAGTTTTCTAAAAATGATTTTGATATTATAACTGCTTAGAAAACTTTGAAAAAAAAACTAAAAATATTTAAATTAATTTTTTTCAGGATTTCTCCTCTCTCCTCAGCTAAGAAAGAAATCAGAAAGATATATTGAAAATAAAAACAAACATAATTTTATTAAACATAACTATTTTATGACATAAAAACTAGAAATATTTTACAAAAACATAAAACTAAATTGGAGAGAAAACTAACCTAAGAAGAGAGAAAGAAAGAAACAACTCTAAATTATAGAGAAGAGAGGTCGAAATGAAGGGTTAAGAGCGTGGGTATTTATAGGGGAGAAATCTACTATTTACAAGATTTTTTTACATTTGTTTATTTATTTATTTTATTATTTTATTTAGATATTTTTAAGTAAAAAATAAGTAGGATAGCAATTTAGCAAAATTTTGGAATTTTTTGAATTAAATTTGCCACCCTATATCTTCTAAATCAGATTTGAATGTGATTTATAATTATTTTTTTATTTTTTTTCTTTTTCTATGCCTGAATCAGTTTTGGAGAGTGCAATTTTTACTCTCTAATCTAGTGCTTCGTGGCACATGGAAACATGGTAGGGACATGATGAAGACCATTAAATTTGCTGACCTTCATTGGGCGGATTGCTGCAATTGGAGCGCTGAAGAAGGACACGCTGAACCGTTGAACGACAAACTGGTAAGCTGATTGGACGGAGAGGAAGGAAGGCACACCTGAGAGTGGCAGCATCGGATTCTCAAGGGCCTAGGATGCATGGATAGTCCAGATCATCTAGGCGGCTTGAGTCGATGACCCTGAGCTCGCCACGTAGCATCCTTTTGAGTTTTATTTTCCTTTTTTTTTTTATTTTTCATGCATTTGATGTTCGTTTTTGCCCATTTTCAACTTGCTTTGCTCTGTTTTTCTTGTAGATTTCAAATCTAAAATAAAAATAAACAAATTAAAATTAATTATTTTACAAACGTAATTTTTACAATGATTTTAAAATATTTATTTTACAACAAAACACACCAAAAATAAATAAAATTTTCAAAATTAACAAACCTTAACAAATATGTTATTTAAGAGTCTAGAATATTTTTATAAATTATTAGGAATATTATAAAACATATTTACAAACTAAAAACTTATTTACAAACATCTTAAGACTCAGAATAAAATTACATGACATTATTTTTATGGTTTTGATTATTTTCAAACTGACTAAGTATTAAACACACAAAAATGATTCTTAAACTTAATAAAACTATTATTAAACATAAAACATACTAAAAACATATTTAAACATATTTTAACATAAACACACTAAATTAGTATTTATTATACAAATGCTATAATTAAGGGATTTAACGAGAAATATAAATACAAAGTGATTGATTTTAACCTTAAGAAATGTACATTTTCATATTCTTTTTTTAATCTCTCAAAACCTTTTTAGTTTACTGACAAAATGAATTCTATGAAGTAGATTGATTCATCGATCGTGTCTTATTTTTAGTATGCGTAGATTGCTTGTCAATTTTTTTCTTTTGTTTTATTCGTTTGAGCTGGTTGTTCGTTGATCTTACACAACAATTGATTGGTTCTCTTGTAATTACATGCATGCATATGGAAGATAAGCCTAACCAGACAATATTGTGAAATTGTAAACCATTCATGTGAATTCATTAACAAGTTTGAAAGAACTAAAAACTTGCTTGCCAGTAACCATGAGGATACCATCAATATTTCCAAGTTCAGTGTTTGTGTAATTCCTATGCTCAATTTGCAAAAGGCTATGTTTTGTGTTATTTATTGATGGTGAATTTAAAATCGTTTATACACATACAAAAATGTTTGAGGTTTTAACTTTTTAATACGTCAGAAACTTATTATTGTCCATAATACCAACCAAATAGAATTAAGGTTTTAGTGCTTCAACAGAGAAAAATCAACTTAACCACTTGGAATACTTGTCGGGAACAGAAGAAAAAAGGTAAAAGAATAATATTTCTCATTATGAATAACCATCATGATCATTGACTTTTTTTTTTTTTTTTTTTTTGGAAAAAAAGGCGATGCAAAGAATTTCAGTAAATATAATAAAAGAACATAATATTGAAACCAGAAGCTATGCTCTAGCAAATACAGGTGTAGATAACGAAGATACAACAAACATTGATGAAGTTTGTTCACAAAATTTAGCATCAGCAATAAAATGCCACAATGCCTTCTCTTCTGCTATTGTAAAACTAAAATGTTCAGCATTCTCTTCTACTGGTTATAAAGAAGAAAGCTATATTCTTTTCCATAAATTGAAGCCTGTTTTTAAAATCTAATTCTATATTGCATTCTCAAAATTGAAAAAGAAAATGCGATTAAATCTTAATAAATACTCCATTTAACACCGTGGATACGTGTAATGTTCTCAAAACATTGTCTGTGAAAAAGTTTTAGTATTGGTAGACTCTGCTTTGACTAACGGTTGATAACGACTTTTTCTCTTGTTTACTAAATATAATTTATTTCATCAAATATAATTTATTTTTTTAATGCTCCATGCTACTTTATTACAGATGCAATTTCATTCGCGCCTTGCAATATAATTTGTGGGAGATACCAATGTTGACAGTCTGCTTTGTATGCTAGGTAAGTTTTTGTGCTTTTCTTCATACGCTCAAGTCTTAAGGATAATTTTATATTTATTTGTTAAAATTTTGTTCACGTTGAATTGAAATTAGACCTTAATAAATAGTTCGCCTTTGAAATCTTAATGCAAGAACGCACAAGGAGGCCGCATGTTTTCAAGAGGGAAGTTCGCCATGTAGAAGCATATTTTGTTGGAGATTTTGTGCATAGAGTAAGAGATAGAGGCTATAAATATATAGAAATGAAGATGGGTTTGAGATGTTTTGGAATACTTTCCTTAAAGGTTTTATTTGCCCTTACTTTTTAAAAATTGCTAACGAGTTTTATGGTAACCCCTAAGATACAACAAACCCTTGAATATAATATCTATTAATAATATTATATTCTAGAACAATATATGGCATTTGCAGATTTTTTGGAGTTTGTCATTTTATAAATGGACATAACCCATTCAATCCATATAACCTTCTGCATAAATATACATCTTCACGTGTCAACAAAACTATAACTATGGATATGTCCCATGCCCCTTCAAGTGTTGTTTGCACTTTTCAACCCACAACCTCAAATTTAAGCATTGAGGCATTCCGAACTAAATCAAACACATTAAAAATGTGCATTTTCATTCATACTAATATGGTCTATAATCTTTGACATTTGAGAAAGACATATGACAATCTCTCTAAAATTTTTGATATGTAGATATGTACTTGGGAATTTCTTATAGTAGAGAAGGTAATTTATCTCACTGTAGAAATTGGTATTTTAACTATCAGATTAGAATTTTAATGGTTTGATATGTAACTGTCTATATTAAAAATTTATACTGCGTAATACGGAATTGCTTTTAGTCGTATATCATATTGTTAAAAAGTTACTCTAATAGATAAAACACCCACTCATGTTCCACCTATAAAGCAAAATTGCATTTTCTACTATATAAATTAAATTGGCTAATATCAAATCATAATCTTTTTATTTAATCAGATATAACTTTTTTATTTAAATTAACGGTTAAAATTGTATTCTATTAAATGAGTATTTTCTCATAACCCTCTATAAAATACTCCATTCTATTTATAGGTTTCACTCTTAATTAAACTTGTTTTCAATGGTTGGAATATTAGAAGAAGACTGATCAAAATGGGAGTGTGCATTGGTGTTTATATTACCTTTTAATAATATGAAATATATGTTTCGTTCCAAAAAAAGAGAGGAAAGTTCTCAATTGCCATCTTAATCAAAGTTCCTTGTTATTTTTTGTAATTAATTAATACCTATTACTTGGATTGAGATTCTTTATTAAATTGTTGATATCTCAAATGGTGTGTAATTGTACGTGTGTAGAGCATGCATACGCGTTTAATGAAATGTAGAAGTCAACCAGATGTTATTTTTAAAATTTTTAAATAACTTGTCATAGGATTGGTTAGATACAAAGATTGGAGAAAAAATTTGAGTTCAGCTGTCATAACTTAGGAAAGCATTTGTAATTCAACAACTTTGAACTTATTAGCGTAAACGTAAAAAGAACTACGCGTAGATAATGATATGATTTCTGACCTACCACATTCTAGAGTACAAAGACAGTCGAATGAGCTGTTCATAGTTCTGAATTTATCTTTAAAGTCCACCACGTGGGGTACCGTAGAATTTTCCCTATATATAACTGGTCAAGGTCGAAACCTGGACCTAGAAGGGGTACAACAATCAAGAAAAGGACAGGAATGTGGCCATGCATGCCAAGTACTGCACAGCCTGACACAGGGACGAAAGCAAATATATATATATATATATATATTAGGCTGAGAAAGAAGTTTGAAAGTCTTTTATAAAACCACAAAGAGAAGCTGGGCTTGAGAAAGGCAAATATAAGGCTTTTCATAATGACGGCCTCTACATATTGCTAAAACAGAGACACCCTTTTAACCAAAACAAATATTAGCACATCCTCCAATAATTTTGTTAAATTTGTAAAATGAAAAAATATACTCTATTTAATATCCATTAATAATATTAGCCCACTATTCTAATATAATCTAGTCTAAAAAAAAAAAAACTAACTTCATATCCACCAGCCCCTTCCATCGCCCACTCACCCCACCTAACGACCCCCAAACTATCCCTCCTACCCATGGTCATCTAGCTCACGGAGCCGCTGCACCTCTCGACAGTCGAAGCTCAATCGCTACCTTCAATATCGTGCATCGGCACCTATGATATCTAGATTGGTGCCCCTCTCATCTACATTCACTACTACAAATTGTGGATTCTACAACAATTTATAACTATCGTGGAAAAATAAACCATCGTGAAAAAATTTCATAACGGTTAAAAAATCATCATAAAAACTTCAGTCGTGGTATGACATAAAGTTTTTACAACGGTTTTTTACCATCGTGTAATATAAAAATTGACGCAGGAAAGGATTGTAATGTTGTAATTTTTCACGACAGTTTTTTAAAAAACCAACGTGGAATTGTCGTGAAAAATTGGCATTCTACGATGGTTTTTTAAAAAACCGTCATGGAATACTTACCGTAGTGGAATACTAAGGATTCCGCGACAGTTTCTTGAAAAACTGTCGTGGAATCAAAGGTTTCCACTACGGTTTCTTAAGAAACCATCGTGGAAGCTTTATGATTCCATGATGGTTTTTTTTCAAGAAACTGTCGTGGAATGCCAATTTTTCACGATGGTTTTTTAAAAAACCATCTTGAAAAATTTGTATTCCTCTAAAAAAAAATCTTCAAAAATCTCCAAACATGTGGTGGGTATTACAATAATACTTAGGCATCACAAACACATAAAAAGTAACCTATTGTCATATCAAAATGCTAAATGTTGTTCAAAGTTCTTTCAAACACCAAATAAAGTAACACATACTAAATGGCAAAAAAAAAATATAATAATATAACTAATATTAAAACTAAAATTAAAGCTAAATAACACTAAAATAACCAAATAATGCTAAGTTTAGAACTAACAATAACATTAAAACTAAAAGTAATGTTTTGAAATTTACCAATGGCGATGGAGTCAGTGGAACGACAAAGGACGAGTCGAACAATGATGAAGTCGGTAGAATATCAAGGGATGAGGATGAACGGTGGCAAATGGCGTCGGGTTTGTTAGGTGGGTCGTGGAGAGAGTGACAGAGGAATGTCAAAGTCAGTGGAATGCTGTGGGGGTTGGGTTTGTCGGTGGCTAGGTCGTGGGGAGAGAAGTTAGAGAGAGAAGGGGTTTGAGAGTCAGTGGGTTTGAGTTAGAGAAATTTCAAATAAATAGGAAAAGCCATGTCGTTGGCGCGGGATTAAATTTTGGGGGGATACTAAAAATTTCAAACACACGGAACATTTTACAACGGTTTTTACTAAAAACGGTCGTAGAAGCCTCGGTACCTTTCACAACGGTTTTTATAAAAACCATCGTGGAAGGTCCTAAGGTTTGAAATTTTTAGTATTCCGCTTAAATTTAACCTTCATAAAGATTAAATTTTGGTGGGCTAACAAAAATTTCAAATATGCAAAACCTTCCACGACGGTTTTTATAAAAATCATCATGAAAGGTTAAATTGGGCAAGATACTAAAAATTTTAAACATCCAAACCTTCCACAATGGTTTTTATAAAAACTGTCGTAAAAGGTTCTAAGGTTTGAAATTTTTAGTATCCTGCCCAAATTTAACCTTCGTGAAAGATTAAAATTTTGGCAGGCTACTAAAAATTTCAAACATGTAGAACATTTTATGACGGTTTTTACTAAAAACCATCATGAAAGCCCTAGTACCTTTCACAACGGTTTTTATAAAAACCATCGTGGAAGGCCTTCCATGACGGCTTTTTTAAAAACTGTCATGGAACGTCCCGAGGTTTAAAATTTTTAGTTTCCTGCCTTAATTTAACCTTTGTAAAAGATTAAATTTTGACGGGCTACTAAAAATTTCAAATATGCAAAACCTTCCATAACGGTTTTTATAAAAACCATCGTGAAATGTTAAATTGGGGGAGATACTAAAAACTTTAAACATAAAAACCTTCTACGATGATTTTTATAAAAACTGTCGTGAAAGATGCGGGCAATTATAAATTTCAAATATGCGGAATCTTCCATGATGGTTTTTTTAAAAAACCATCGTGAAAGGTTAAATTTAGCGGGATACTAAAAATTTTAAATATCCAAACCTTTCACAACGGTTTTTATAAAAACCGTCGTGAAAAATTAAAATTTTAAACATGCCGAACCTTCTACGATGGTTTTTATAAAAATCGTCGTGAAATGTTAAATTTGGCGAGCACTAAAAATTTCAAACATCCATACCTTCCACAAGGTTTTATAAAAGCTATCGTAAAATATAGGCTACTCCTTCCATGACGGTTTCTATAAAAATCATCATGAAAGCTTTAATCTTACACGACGGTTTTTTAAAAAACTGTCATGGTAGTTCCCGCAAATACCACGACGGTTTTTGTCGTCCCAGGCATAACTCGTTGCGTTTGTTTTCCTTATCACGACGATTTTTGAGAAACAATCATTCAATAAAGGTCGTATAATCTCGAATTTGTTGCAGTGGTTCCTCCACTTCCACCCCATCGCAACCTTGCCACTGTTGGTTTTCGAAAACAATTTTAACAAAAATAGCAGGAATGTGGTTGCAATACAGAACATATAGTCCCCGTTTGTTTTTATTCTCAAAATTTTTGAAAATTTTTTCACACGTTTTTCGAGGCAAAAATTTTAAAAACACTCTAATCACAATTCCTCAAAAATTCTCATTTTTCAAAATAAAATCATTTTTATCTATTTTTAAAACAATACCAAATGGCCCCATATAATCAAACTTTTCTCCAAACTTTTGTAAAACATGCTACAGATTATACTAATTTTATGCTAAATATATATATATATATATTATTATAATATATAATTGCTTATCTAGTCGATGAGAGGAAATTCTAATTCTTCTAATGAGAACGGATGTTTTCAAAGGGAAACCACCATCTTCTTCACCTAGCCCTTGACAGTAGATGGATGAATGGTGGGCGTAGATGAAATAAAAGGTTTGTAAAATATCACTCGCTAACTTTAGTCACCCATTAATCTCAACACATGAGCAAAACAGTTCTTGAGATGATGAACACAATTTCTTCTTCTCTTTTTCTCTCTCTCTATACACCTAAGTGAAGGGTTTTTAGCAGAGTTTTTTTTTTTTAGTTTCTCTATGACTCGCAATTATATCTAGAATCAATATAGGAGGCTTTTATTTAGTAAAAATGAGAGATACAATTAATTCTAAGAGCTTCCTTTGTTTTAATTTAAATATTAAATATTTAATTAAAATAAAAGACACGTTTTACTTTCCATATACTGTCAATCACTATACTAGACAGGAAGGAATATTGCTTTGTTTCTAAATTTTTTCATATTTGACTTCAATCACATTTATCCAAAAATAGAAATTATAAATATAAAAACTTAGTGAACAAGGTCTAAAGTACATGAGAAAACACTTCACTTTGCTGTATGCTCCAACCACAGTGGGACCCACTCGCTGTATGTCTTCAAGTTTAATTATTTATTTATTAAAATAATTGTATTATTTAATAATGATAAATTAATTCATAATTAATTTATTTTCAGTGATATCAATTTAAAATTTTATAATTCTAAATTAATAAATAAACCAATAATTCCACTTGTCCAAACAGTGTTTACAAGGATGACAGAGGGACTAATAGACCCACAATTTCAAGCTCCAATAAAATTAATATGTTAATTAAACTCTTTAACTAATAGATTACTTTTTTATTAATTCCAATGTTTCTCCATTAAAAAATTGAAATTACATTATTGAAATTACAAATATAATTACTCATTTCTTAGAATCGTCCATTTAATATAGTCATACATATAAATTGATCCTCAATAAATAATTCACAATTAGTGGTAGGTGAAATCCATTAACCTCTCTAATTATTTCTTTATCAAGTGTCATTGATTCTCTAATAAATAATAAAGTCATAAACTTAATCATGAATTGAGTGCTACTATTACTCAAGACTCGAATCAATACTCAAAAAAATTATTTATCTGCTTCTCGTTTGAGAAAGAATGGATTCCATCTTATAATATTATCATTCTTAACTACTTACTTCACTATGCCATCAAAATACAAAGGATAGGATAACATTCTCGAATCCATACCGAGTAAATCACAAAACATAATTACATATATAGCAATTTACTAATAACTCAGGATTAAGATTATTTTCTATATGACTATCGGTAGATGTGATTAAAATTTGCTATATTTAATGAAACTTATTAGCACTCAATAATATTTCTCATTATGAATAACCATCATGATCATTAACCTTTTTTTTTTTTAAAAAAAAAGGAGATACAAAGAATTTCGGTAAATAAAATAAAATTACATAATAACAAAACCAGAAGCTAAGCTCAAACAAATACAGGTGTAGATGACGAAGATTACAACAAACATTGATGACGGCTGTTCACAAAATTTCGCATCAGCAATAAAATGCCACAATGCCTTCTTCTGCTGTAGTAGAACTACGATGATCAGCATTCTCTTCTACTGATTATAAAGAAAAACGTTCTATTCTTTTCTACAAATTAAAGCCTGTTTTTAAAATCTAAGTCTGATTATTTTTAAACTAATTAATTATTAAACACCTTGAAATGACTTAAAAATTACTAAAAATATTATTAAACATAAAAACATACTTTAAACATATTTTCACACAAAGATACTAAAATATTATTTTCACACAGATGCTATAATTAAGGAATTTAATGAGAAATATGAATGCAAAACAATTGATTTTAGCCTTAAAAAAATATGCATTTTCACAGTAAAGTTGTATTTTACATGTGCTTATTCCTTTGTTTCTTACCCTGTTAGCACTTTGCATCCTTTGCAGGCCTGGTTTGTTTAGTTATGATAAGGAATTCACCTCCAGAGTATCCATCCAGATTCCAGAGCGAAGATTGTTGTCAGTTTTTTTTTTCCTGAAATTAGCCTTTACATCTAGTTTTTTGTTGTGTTGTGTCTTCCTAGACCTGTTTTTGTACTTGGGCATGCAATTATATATTGCATTCTCAAAAGTGAAAAAGAAAATGCCATTAAGATCTTAATAAATACTCCATCTAACACCGTGGATTCTTGTAATGTTCTCAAAACATTGTCTGTGAAAAAGTTCTAGTATTGGTAGACCTTTAATCAAATGTAATTTATTTTTTTATGCCCCATCCTTCTTTGTTACAGATGCAATTTCATTCGTGCCTTGCAATATAATTTGTGAGAGATACCAATGTTGACAGCCTGCTTTGTATGCTAGGGAAGTTACATAGACTGTTTTTGAGCTTTTCTTTATACGCTCAAGTTTTAAGGATAATTTTATATTTATTTGTTAAAATTTTGTTCACGTTAAATTGAAATTAGACCTTAATAAATAGATTCGCGTTTGAAATCTTAATGCAAGACCGCAGAAGGAGGCCACATGCTTTCAAGAGGGAAGTTTGCCATGTAGAAGCATATTTTGTTGGAGATTTTGTGTACAGAGTAAGAGATAGAGGCTACGAATTTATAGATATGAAGATGGGTTTGAGATTTTTTTGGAATACTTTCTTTGATAATGAGTTTTATGATAACCCTCAAGGTACAACAAACCTTTGAATATAATATCTATTAATAATATTATGTTCTAAAACGATAGATGACATCTGTAGATTTTCTGAAGTTTGTCATTTTATGAATGGATATAATTCGTTCAATTCATACAACCTTCTGTATAAATATACATCTTCATGTGTCAACACAACTATTACTACGGATATATCCATTGCCCTTTCAAGTGTTCAAATTTGAGTATTGATGCTTTCCGAACTAATATCAAACACATAAAAATGTGCATTTTCATTCATACTAATATGGTCTTTAATCTTTTACATTTGAGAGAGACATATTACAATTTCTCTAAAATTTTTCATAAGTAGATATAATGTACCTTGGGAATTTCTTATAGTAGAGAAGGTAATTTATCTCATGATAGAACATGGTATTTTAACTATCGGATTAGAATTTTAATGGTTTGATCTGCGGCTGTCTACATTAAAAATTTTTACTGTGTAATATGGAACTGCTTTTAGTCGTACATTATGTTGTTAAAAGGTTACTCCGACAAATAAAACACCCACTTATGTTCCACCCATAGAGCAAAATTGTATTCTACACTATATAAATTAAATTGCCTAATATCAGATCATATTCTTTTATTTAATCAGATATAACTTTTTTTATTCAAATTAACGGTTAAAATTGTATTCTATTAAATGAGTATTTTCTCTACTCCATATTATTTATACGTTTCACTCTTAATTAAACTTATTTTAAATGGTTGGAATATTAGAAGAAGATGATCAAATGGGAGTGTGCATTGGTGTTTGTATTACCTTTTAATAACATGAAGTATATTTTTCCGTCCGAAAAAAAGAGGAAAGTTCTCAATTGCATCTTAATCAAGGTTCCTTGTTGTTATTTTCTGTAATTAATTGATACCTATTACTTGGATTGAGATTCTCTATTAATCGCTCGTACGTAGAGCACGCATTTAATGAAATATATGTAAAAGTCAGCTAGATATTATTTTAAAAATTTTAAAATAACTTGTCATAGGATTGGTTAGATACAAAGATTGGAGAAAGAATTTGAATTGAGCTGTCATAACTTAGGAAAGCATTTGTAATTCAACAACTTGAACGTATTAGTGTAAACTTAATAAGAACTACGCATAGATTATAATATGATTTCTGACCTAGCACATTCTAGATTACAAAGACAGCCGAATAAGCTGTTACATAGTTCTGACTTTATTTTTAAGTCCACTACGTGAGGTACCGTAGAATTTCCCCTGTATATAACTGGTCAAGGTCGAAACCTGGATCTAGAAGAGGTATAACAAACAAGAAAAGGACAGGAATATGGCCATGCATGCCAGGTACTGCACAGCCTGACACAGGGACGAAAGCAAATATATATATGTGTGTATATATATATATATATGTATATTTTAGGCGGGGAAAGAAGTTTGAAAGTCTAGCAATCCCTTAACTTTTGAACTAAGTAGGTGAAATTTTCATAAATGTCATCTTTTATATTTATTTTTTATAAATGTCACGTATGTTTATTTGTTGTATGACTTAATATATAATATGAATGTAGTATGGTATAAACTTTTCAAGTATGGCATAAATAAACACAACTTTAAAAAGTGTAGCATAGTATGTAAGTTTCTCTTTTAGAAAACCACAAAGAGAAGCTGGGCTTGAGAAAGGCAAATATAAGGTTCTTCATAATGACAACCTCTATATATTGCTAAAACAAAGACACCCTTTTAACCAAAACAAATGTCAGCGCCTCCTCCAATAATTTTGTTAAATTTGTAAAATGAAAAAAATATACCCTATTTAATATCCATTACTAATATCAGCCCACTATTCTAATATGACCTAATCTAAAAATAAATAAATAAATAACTTCATATCCACCAGCCCCTTCCATCGCCCACTCATCTCACCTAACCCAAACCCACAAACTATCCCTCCTACTGATGGTCGTCTAGCTCACGGAGCCGCTGCACCCCTCGATAGTTGGAGCTCAATCAATCCCCCAATATCATGCATCGGCACCAACGATATCCAAATTGGTACCCCTCTCATCCACGTTCCTCCACTGCCACCCCATTGCAACCTCACCACTATTGGTTTTTGAAAATAATTTTAACAAAAATAGCGAAAACGTAGTTACGATGTGGAACATATATAATCAAACTTTTCTCAAAACTTTTGTAAAACATACTACAGATTATACTAATTTAATGCTAAATATATTATATATATATATAATTGCTTACCCAGTCGATGAGAGGAAATTGTAATTCTTCTAATGAGAAAGGATGTTTTCAAAGGGAAACCCTTGTCTTTCTCACCTAGTCCTTGGCACTAGAGAGATGATTGGTGGGTGTAGATGAAACAAAAGGTTTCTAAAATATCACTCGTTAACTTTAGTCATATATTAACCTCAACACATACGCAAAACAGTTCTTGGGATGATGAACACTATTTCTTCTTCTCTTTTTCTCTCTTTATACACATAAGTGAAGGGCTTTTAGCAGAGATTTCTTAGTCTCTCTTGTAACACCTGCCAATTCTCATATAATGGATTATGTTCAATGAGTAATGACATTCAATATTTTCCCTAATGATATATAATATAATGTTACTGACTATTTTATTTTAAGTGTGATGACAGGTGACGGTCACGTGAAATTGGCGTGCTCTAGATGTTCATGTCATTATGTTGCATGTTTGTTAATTATTTAGCAATAAATTAATGTTTTGTTATAATTAGTGTATACAACATTTCGGCAGGCCGAATTGTCCCTCATGGAATGGCAAGCCAATGAATTTAATTGGTAGGCCAGACCTCATGACTTTAGTAGGCTAAACTGAGTAGTCGGCAGGTTGAAGAAGGTTGATGAGTAATCAGCAGAAATCTCCTAAAATTTGTGACAATGATGATTATTGTAATTGGATGAAATATTTTGATCGATTAGCATATTTTTGGCCTTTTTCCTTATTTTAGGTAATAGAATGTTTGACTTTTATGGATGATTGGATATTTGATAAGGGTTTCCTCTTTTGAAATTGAGAAATATGGTAAATGGAGCTTAATTGATTTGACTTTTCCCTCAATGCTCTCGATCATGCACGTGAATCCTCCATTTAAAAAAAAATCTATTAATAGTATAGAGAACGTAATTTTCATACCATTCTCATTTTCACTCATATCTCTTCTTTTCTCTCAACCAAAAAAAAAAAAAAAAAACTCCCTCTCTTTCTTCACGTTTTCTCTTCTCCTTCTTCCCCTTATTTTCCTATGAATATTTGGATGAAATAGTGAGTATTCTTTTGGGCGAATTCAAGGAAAGCTTGAGAAGAATTTGTTTTAAGGTAAGAACTCGTTCTCGATATTTTTGAGATGTATTTTCCCCTGTAATCCAACTGCTATAACCTTGTCTAGGAATTTCTGTTTGCTCTGAAAGTTTAATAAGTTATTCATATATGTGTTATGTGCCAATCCTCAAAATTTCACATTATTTGGACTTTTCTACGCTGAGTTATGAATTTTCTTCTCTCTACCACTCATAATAAATTATTGCTGATTGGTTATGTTGTACAAAAATATAGTTTTTGGTTCATAGGGCAAAGGAATGATTTTTCTCATGAAATTTTGCATATATGTTTATGTATATGTTAACTTATGAACTGAAAAGTCTCAGGATGATATGATGAATATCTTTTGTGTTATAAAATTTTCATTAAGGCTAGGTTTTGAGACTGTTTTATCAGTGAAAATGTTGAACTTTTGTTTTGTGACATTTTCGTATGACTAAATGAATTTATTTGACAATGTGACTTTTTGTGCTCTTATGTTTATATGTAAATAAGATGTCATAAGAATTTTAGGGTCTAAATAAATTTATTTTAATTGTTTGAGAATGATGATCTCATATAATCACTGCCTAATTTGTTTAAAGTCATTTTTGTCTCTGAATTCAATTAGACTTTTTTGACTATATTGAATTTATTTTAGGGTGATTTTTGGATATGTTATAGTTTTAGGTCTATTATATGTGTTAATTTTTGTGGATTTTTCTACTACACCAATAATGCAATAAATGGACTTAAGTTGTGATTGTTCACTGCCTAACTATTGCTGGCAGATTTTGTGATATGAAATTGTGACTTGTTTTAAATATCAAATGAAATTTTTATGACCAACGAAAAATCTTGGTAATATGTTTATATGTTAACTTTGTCCCTACCAAGTTTGGTGCTTGAATTTTATATGAATTCTAAGTTATTGAGCTATGAATTCATAAGGGTCAGGCTGCATTCTCAATTGGCAGTTTTGCTCTAATGTTTTAAAGGCTAATGAAACGTATTATGGATGAATGTTTTCAAGAGAAGAATGTATGTGTGATGTAATATGTCATGTGGTGTTGAATGATTTCATGAAAATAAATGTTAATTTTATTTTGAATGAATGTATGACATGAACACCCTAAAGAGTGAGCACATCAAGATCGTGGCGACGTCACCTACAATTAAGGCTGAGTAAGCTAAACAGGTAAGTAAATTCTCACTTGCAACATGATGGTTTTATGATAATTTCTCATGAACATTATACATGATGTGTTATTATGAAAGTTGAAATGCAAGGAAGCTTATGCATGTTTTGATGATGATTTTTTTTTTAAATATAAAAGTATAGATATATGTATATATATATATGTATCATCTAAATAAGTGTTGCATATCCCATGTTATGTTATGTTTATGTTTATGATGTCATGTTAGGTTTGGGATTAGCTACCCCTCTCATCTCATAACGGTGCGCCTATGATGATGTTAATAGTGCAACACTTAGGCCCTTAAAGATAAAACGAATAAAGTTTTAATATGGATAATGTAATGAAAGATATGTTCTATATGAAACTGTGCCTAGCTTACTATTATGATGAAGCTTATGGTGATGATGTTTCAGAAAGATGTTTATTAAATGTTTTATGTTGTCAGATAGAAAAGTGTACTTACTAAGCTTTTGGCTTACTTAGTTTTATATCATGTTGCAGATAAGGGTAAAAGATCATGGATTAGGTGGAGGGCAAGGAAGGGCATGTGAGCTATGCATGATAGATTGAAAACGGATTAATGCCAAAGAAGAAATTTAAAGTTATAAACTATACTTTGTTATCTGAATATGTTTATTTGAATAGTTCTAAAGATTCTAACTACGTCTCTATAACATTACAGGATTTTTATTTATCTTTTCGCACTTTAAAATAATGAAATTTGATTTAAAATTGAAACTTTTTTTAGTAGTTCTGCCTGCTGATTATTATTGGTCGGTCTGTCGGTGTCGGTATCGGCCTACTAATTACCCTAAATCGGTCTGCCGATCTTAGCAATTTTAAAACCCTATTTTGTAGAGCCTCAGGTGACCTGCTAGGGGTTGAAGTTTAGACTGCTGGTCAAGTTCAGCATTCTGAAGTTTGAAGTTTGGCCTACCGAACTGTGTAAGTAGATTTTAAGAGTTGTGTTGACTTTTATTTAAATTATGGTTTTATTATTTGGCATGATAAACTATTTAAGGAATGTTTATAATTGAGTAATTTATTCAAAAACAAGTATGTATGGATCCTAGGGTATGTTTCCAAATTATGTTTTTATTTAAAATAGTTTATCTTAAATAATAGCAAATGTAATAAATGTAACGACATCTATGACGTTCGTAAGAGACTGTTACAGGCTTTGGTATCAAAGATAGGTTTCTATTTTCAATTCATATTGCCACACATCAGTCCAAGTCCTCCAAGTAAGTATATATTAAGTTAATTGTTAAGAATGCAAGTTTGATGATAAGTATAAAACTTAGTTTCTTAATGGTTAATGCCCTAATAGTGACATCCTGTCTCATAAATTAGAAGATTATTCCTAAGCTCCTTCTTCTAGGAAATCAACGATGGACGGCTATAGAAGGATGCAAACTCATGCTCAAACCAATGAAAGGCTGATGACGATGATTGCCGAGCTCCAAAGGCAACTCAAGGAACGAAGAAGGGAAATTGTAGAATTGAGGGCCAATGATCAAGGTGACGAACGACGAGGCAATGACATACCGCGTCCCTCTCCTCCCTAGCCACAAGTAAATGAAGTCTTGGCTCTTGCTACTGAACCCAGACCAACCTATCAAGAACCACTCATAGTCAAATGGAAGAGGGTTAAGGCAGCAGATTTTGATGGTTTTAAAGATCCTTTAGTCGTACAAGGATGGCTGAAGATAATTGAGGCCACTCTAAAACTCATGGGCTTCATAGATAATGAGAAGCTTCTCTATGCTTCATACTACCTCACCATGGAGGCCAAAATTTGGTGGGACGAAATCGAACAAAATAGGGATGTTAATGAGATGAAATGGGCTGACTTCGTTCATGAGTTCAGCACGAAGTTCTTTCACATAAACATTACCCGAAAGCATTATGATGAGTTTGAGAACCTACGCCAGGGAGACAAGTCGATTATAGATGTGGTGGCAAAATTTGATCAGTTAGCCCGACTATGCATAGGGATGGTTAGTAATGAGAGTGAAAGGGTTAGAAGACTGATCAAAGTTCTCAGGCCAGAGATTATTGCAATTGTTGATGGGGCAAGTCCACCCAGAAACCAAGAGTAGGTTGTTTTGAAGGCCCAACATGCTGAATATCACTTGTCGAAGCTAAGAAGAAACCAGCCATAGTCAGGTCAGCCAGCAAATAATGTAAGCACCCAGAACTGCCCCCCAAAGCAAGAACAACAACAACAATAGCCAACACTAGAGGAACAACAAAAGGAAGGGCAATTCTCATAACCAATAGGGTCAAGGCAACAAGAGGCTTAATGGTGGCTAGTCCAACAACAATAATGGGTAAATTCAGCCATGCACCAAATGCAGAAAGAAACATCCTGGAGAATGTCGTTTAAGAACAAACCAGTGTTTCATTTGTGAACGTGAAGACCATTTTGTTAAGAACTACCCTAATCAGATGAATGCTCAAGCCCTATAAAGAGCTCCTCAAGCCCAACTCCATCAGATGCAAGCTACCTTAAAAGGGCCGTTAATCAGTTAGGGAAGACTTGAAGCCCCACCTACTAATGCCTGCATCTATGCAATGATGAAAGAACAGGTGGCTACTGAAGCCTTTAATGTGGTCACAAGTTAGATTTCAAGTCTTTCTATTAATGCACATGTTATCTTTGATACGGGTGCCATACATTCTTTCGTATCATCGTCTTTTGCTAAGAAGTTAGGGGTTCATTTAGAACCAATGAGATAGGAATTCACTACAACACTTCCCTCTGGGGAAGTGATGATATCTACGCACTGTTTGTATACTGTTCCTCTATGGATTTTTGAAATAGAACTCTTTGTTGATCTTATTATGATCGACATGTATGATCATGACATGATTCTTGGGATGGATTTTCTAAGCAAGTACAATGCTTCCATTGAATGCCAAAAATGAAAGGTGATCTTTCATCCAGAAGGTGAATAAAAGTTCGTGTATGTGGGCGAGTCTAGAAAGAAACCAAGTATGTTTTTGTCAGCCATGAAAGCAAAGAAATTGTTAGCAAGCAGCTGCATGGGTTACTTGGCAAACATTGTAGACAAAAGTCAAGAAGAAAAGGCATGGATTGAGGATGTTATAGTAGTGGGAGAATTCTCATAGGTGTTTCCAGATGATTTGTTAAGCTTACCCCCTGATAGAGAAATTGAATTTGAGATCGAGCACGCTCCAAACATTGACTCGATTTCAAAGGCACCCTATAGAATGGCCCAAGTAGAGTTGAAGGAGCTTCATTCTCAATTAAAGGAACGGCTTGACAAAGGCTTCAACAGGCCTAGTCACTCACCTTGGGGAGCCCTAGTCTTATTTGTCAAGAAAAAGGATGGATCTATGAGACTCTGCATCAACTATAGAGAATTGAATAAAGCAACGATCAAGAATAAGTACCCATTGCCCTGAATCGATGACTTCTTTGATCAACTAAAAGGTGCATATGTGTTCTCAAAGATTGACCTATGGTCGGGATATCACCAGTTGAATATTAAAGAAAGAGATATCCCAAAAATAGCCTTTAGATCGAGGTATGGTCACTATGAATTTATGGTTATGCCTTTCGGTCTAACAAATGCATTTGTAGTCTTCATAGACCTAATGAATCAAGTATTTAGGGATTTCCTCTATAAATTTGTCATTGTGTTTATAGACGATATTCTTGTTTATTTAAAGAGTCGAGGAAAACATGCGGAGCATCTGAGAATTGTGCTTAAATCATATTAAGGAGACACAAGTTATATGCAAAATTCTCCAAGTGTGAGTTTTGGCTTGACAACGTGTCTTTCTTGGGGAATGTAGAATCAAAGGAAGGGATAATGGCAGATCCTACTAAAGTAGAGGTCTCTCTCAACTAGAAACAACGGACAAATGCAAGTGAGATAAGGAGCTTTTTAAACCTAGCTGATTATTACCGAAGATTCGTGGAAGACTTCTCCAAGTTAGCAGCGCCACTCACAAATCTAACCTGTAAAGGAAAGAAGTTTGAATGGACAAATGCATGCGAGAAGTGTATCCAAGAACTGAAGAAAAGGTTTACTACAGCTCTAGTATTGGCCATCCTTGAAGGGAGTGAGGGAGCGACGGATTTGTAATTTACAGTGATGCTTCTAAGATGGGCCTTGGTGCTATTCTATAATATAGAATGATTGTGTGATCGCTTACGCATCAAGATAACTAAAGGATTATGAGAAGAACTATCCTACTCATGACCTCAAGTTAGCGGTTATTGTTTTTGCACTGAAAATATAGAGACATTACTTGTATGGGGTTCAATACAAGATCTTCACTGATCATCAAAGTTCAAAGTACTTCTTCACTTAGAAGGACCTAAACATGAGACAGCGAAGATGGTTAGAACTGGTGAAGGATTATGTTTGTGAAATCTTTTATCATCCAAGAAGGCTAATCGAGTGGCTGATGCATTAAGTGGAAAGACTGTTGCCACATTGATGTCATTACATGCAATGTCTTAGCCTTTAAGGAAAGAAATTTTGGACTTCGGTTTGGAACTCATAACAAGCTAGCTTTCAGCACTCACTCTTGCCTCGACATTGTTTGATGAGATTCGGAGTAAGCTAGATAAAGATGTAAGCTTCGCAAGGATTAAGCAGGAAATAAAAAAAGAGAAATGTAAAGAGTTTCATGTTGCAGATGGTGGAACTCTATACCTTAAGGATCGCTAATGTGTTCCCAACATTGATGGCTTAAGGGAAAGAATCTTAGCGGAAATTCACAACACTCCTTATTCAATTCATCCAGTGCAACAAAGATGTACAATGATCTAAGGGATAATTTCTGGTGGTTTGGAATGAAACATGATGTTGCCATGTATGTGAAGAAATGCTTGACATGTTAGCAAGTCAAAGCAGAACACTAGAGACCAGGCAGCAATTTACATTTAGATACTGAAATGGAAATGGAAATGGAAAGATATTGCAATGGATTTCATTACGGTTTGCCCAGGACTATAAATGGTTATGATGCTATTTGGGTTGTTGTCGACTGACTGATGAAGATGGCGCATTTCAGTCCCATTAAGATTACTTACTCTATGGAGCGGTTAGCAGAACTCTATGTCAAGGAAATTATGCGACTTCATGGAATCCCTAAGTCTATCATTTATGATAGTGATGGTAGGTTTACGTCCAAGTTTTGGAAATTGTACAGACTACAATGGGAACAAAGTTGCACTTTAGTATAGCATTTCATTCTTAGACAGACAGCCAAACAGAGAGGACAAACTTGATCTTAGAGGATATGCTTCGGGCCTGTACTCTCGACTTTGAGACCAGCTAGTGTAAAATGTTACCGTTAGCAGAATTCGCTTACAACAATAGCTACCAGGTAAAGATTGGGATGGCACCTTATGAGGCCTTGTATTGGCGAAAATACAAGCCACCTATATGTTGGCATGAAGTTGGTGAAAAAAAGTTGATGGAAAGCGTTGACGATGAAAAGACCGATTTTGTTAATGAAACCTCTGAGATGATTAAGTTGATACGAAATAGAATAAAGACTACTCAAAACCGACAGAAAAGTTATGTAGATAAAAGAAGAAGGCCTTTAGAATTCGCCATAGGTGACTCAGTATTCTTAAAGGTTGCACCAATGAAAGGAGTTATGAGATTCTGAAGGAAAGGCAAGCTGAGCTCGAGATTTATCAGACCTTATAAAATCACAAAGTAGATAGGCAAAGTAGCTTATTAGTTGAGATTGCCATCAGAAATGTCAACAATGCATTATGTGTTCTATGTTTCGATGCTCAAGAAATATGTCCCAGACCTTATGCACATGATTGAGCCACAGGTGATCGAAATATGAGATGACCTTAGCTACGAAGAAAAACCAATGGAAATTTTTGATCGGAAGATCAAGACCTTGAGGAATAAAGAAATTCCATTGGTCAAGGTTTTATGGTGAAATCACCAAGTGGAAGACGCTACATGGGAACGCAAAGATGACATGAGGATTAAGTACCCACAACTATTCTGAGTTTTGAGGATGAAATTCTTATAAGATGGGAAGAATTGTAACACCCATCAATTCTCATGTAACTTACTATGTTAAATGAGTAACGACGTTTAGTCTTTTCCCTAATGATATATGATATAATGTTACTGACTATTTTATTTTTAGTGTGATGACAGGTGATGATCACGTGGAATTGGTGTGCCCTAGATGTTCATGTCATTATGTTGCATGTTTGTTAATTATTTAGCAATAAATTAATGTTTTGCTATAATTAGTGTATATGATGGTTCGGCAGGCCGATCCTCAAGGTTTGGCAGGCCGAATTGTCCCTCACAAAATGGCATGCTGATGAATTTAATCAGCAGGCTAGACCTTATGACTTTGATAGGCCGAACTGAGTAGTCGGTAAGCTGAAAACAACTGACAAACAATTAGCAGAAATCTCCCAAAATTTGTGAGAATGATGATTATTGTAATTAGATGAAATGTTCTAATTGATTAGCATATTTTTGTCCTTTTTCCTTATTTTAGGAAATAGAATGTTTGACTTTTATGGATGATTAAATATTTGATGAGGGTTTCCTCTTTTGAAATTGAGAAATATAGTAAGTGGAGCTTAATCGATTTGACTTTCTACTCAATGCTCTCTATCATGCATGTGAACCCCCCACTTAAAAAAAATCTATTAACAGTATAGAGAATGTTATTTTCATACCATTCTCATTTTCACACATATCTCTTCTTTTCTCTCAAAAAAATTTATCAGAAACACTCCCTTTCTTTCTTCATGTTTTTTCTTCTCCTTCTTCCCCTTATTTTCCTGTGAATATTTGGATATAATAGTGAGTATTCTTTTGGGCAAATTCAAGGAAAGCTTGAGAAGAATTTGTCTTAAGTTAAGAACTCGTTCTCGGTATTTCTGAGATGTATTTTTTCCCTATAATTCGACTACTATAACCTTATCTAGGAATTTTTGTTTGCTTTGAAATTTTAATATGTTATTCATATATGTGTTATGTGCTAATCCTTAAAATTTTACACTATTTAGACTTTTCTACGCTGAGTTATGAATTTTCTTCTCTCTACCACTCATAATGAATTGTTGCTGATTAGTTATGTTGCACAAAAATGTTGTTTTTGGTTCATAGGGCAAATGAATTATTTTTCTCATGAAATTTTGCATATATGTTTATGTATATGTGAAGTTATGAACTGGAAAGTCTCATGATGAAATGATGAAAATCTTTTGTGTTATAAAATTTTCATTTAAACTAGGTTTTGAGACTATTTTATTAGTGAAATTGTTGAACTTTTGTTGTGTGACGTTTTTGTATAACTAAATGAAATTATTTGACAATGAGACTTTTTGTGCTCTAATATTTATATGTAAATAAGATGTCATAAGAATTTTAGGGTCTAAATAAATTTATTTTAATTGTTTGAGAATGATGATCTCATGTAACTCACTGCCTGATTTGTTTAAAGTCATTTTTGTCTCTGAATTCAATTACACTTTTTTGACTATATTGAATTTATTTTAGGGTGAAATTTGGATATGTTATAGTTTTAGGTGTCTATTGTATGTGTTAATTTTTGTGGATTTTTCTACTACACCGATAATGCGATAAATGGACTTAAGCTGTGATTGTTCACTACCTAACTATTGCTGGCAGATTTTGTGATATGAAATTGTGACTTGTTTTAAATACCAAATGAAATTTTTATGACCAATGAAAAATCTTCGTAATATGTTTATATGTTAACTTTGTCCTTGCCAAGTTTGGTGCTTGAATTATATATGAATTATGAGTTATTGAGCTATGAATTCATAAGGGTCAAGCTGCATTCTCAATTGGCAGTTTTGTTCTAATGTCTTAAAGGCTAATAAAATGTATTATGGATGAATGTTTTCAAGAGAAGAATGTATGTGTGATGTAATATGGTATTGATAATGTCATGTGGTGTTGAATGATTTCATGAAAATAAATGTTAATTTTATTTTAAATGAATGTTTGACATGAACATACTAAGGAGTGAGCACTTCAACACCGTGGCGACGTCACCTACAATTAAGGTTGAGTAAGCTAAACAAGTAAGTATATTCGCACCTGCAACATGGTAGTTTTATGATGATTTCTCATGAACATTATACGTGATGTGTTATTATGAAAGTTGTAATGTAAAGAAGTTTATGCATGTTTTGATGATGATGTTTTTTTTTTTTAAATATAAAAGTATAGATATATGTATATTTATATGTATCACCTAAATAAGTGTTGCACACCCCATGTTATATTATGTTTATGTTTATAATGTCATGTTAGGTTTAGGATTAGCTACCCCTCTTCTCTCATGACGGCGTGTCTATGATGATGTTAATGGTGCAATACTTGAGCACTTAAAGATAAAATGAACTAAGTTTTAATATGAATAATGTAATGAAAGATATGTTCTATATGAAACTATGCCTAATGCACTATTATGATGAAGCTTATGGTGATGATGTTTGATAAAGATGTTTATTAAATGTTTTATGTTGTGAGATAGAAAAGTGTACTTACTAAGCTTTTGGCTTAATTAGTTTTACATCATGTTGCAGATAAGGGTAAAAAGATCATGGATTAGGTGGAGGGCAAGGAAGGGCGTGTGAGCTATGCATGATGGATTGAAAACGGATTAACGCCAAAGAAGAAATTTAAAGTTATAAACTATATTTTGTTATCTGGATATGTTTATTTATCTGCGTATGTTTATTTGAATAGTTCTAAAGATTCTAACTGCGTCTCTATAACATTACAAGATTTTTATTTATCTTTTTGCACTTTGAAATAATGAAATTTGATTTAAAATTGAAATTTTTTTTTAGCAATTCAGCCTGCTGATCATTATTGGTCGATCTGCCGGTGTCAGTATCAGCCTGTCAATTCCCCTGAATCGGTCTGCTGATCTTAGCGATTTTAAAACCCTTTTTGCTGAGCCTCGAGTGGCCTACAGGTGGTTAAAGTTTGAACTATCGGTCAAGTTTGGCCTGCTAAAGTCTGAAGTTTGACCTATAGAACTGTGTAAGCAGATTTTAAGAGTTGTGTTGACTTTTATTTAAATTATGGTTTTATTATTTGGCGAGATAAACTATTTAAGGAATGTTTATAATTGAGTAATTTATTCAAAAAAAAAAGTATGCATGGATCCTAGAGTATATTTCCAAATTATGTTTTTATTTAAAATAGTTTATCTTAAATAATAACAAATAGAATGAATGTAACAATATCTGTGACGTCCGTAAGGGGGCGTTACAGCTTTTATACTCACAATTATATCTAGAATGATATAGAAGGCCTTTATTTATTAAGCATGGGAGAGGCAATTAATTCTAAAAACTTCATTTGTTTTAATTTAAATATCAAATATTTAATTAAATAAAAGACACATTTTACTTTCCATATACTACATGTGGTACCATACATAGAGAGATTATGCATATAGCGTCAATCACAATACTAGATAGGAAGGAATACTGCTTTGTTTCTAAATTTTTTCGTATTTGATTTCAATCACATTTATCCAAAAATTAAAATTCTAAATATGAAAACTTAGTGAACAAGCTGTAAAGTGCATAAGAAAACACCTTCCTCTATTGTATGCACCAACCACAGTAGGACCTACTCATTGTATGTCTTCCAAAAGATTATTTATTTATTTATTAAAATAATCGTATTACTTAATAATGATAAATTAATTAATAATTAATTTATTTTGAGTGATATTTAATTTAAAATTTCATAATTCTAAAATAATTAAATAAATCAATAATTTCACTTGTCCAAATAGTATTTACAAGGAAGACAAAGCGACTAATAGACCCACAATTTCAAGCTCCAATAAAACCAATATATTAATTAAACTCTTTAACTAGTAGATTACTTTTTTATTAATTCCAATGTTTCTCCATTAAAAACTTGAAATTGCACTCTTGAAATTATAGATATAATTACTTATTTCCTAAAGTCATCCATTTGATATAGTCATATATATAAATTGATCCTCAATAAATAATTCACAATTAAAGGTAGGTGAAATGCATTAACCTCTCTAATTATTTCTCTATCAAGTGTCATTGATTCTCTGATGAATACCAAAGTCATGAACTTAATCATGAATAGAGTGCTAGTATTACTCAAGACTCGAATCAATACTCAAAAAAATTATTTATCTACTTCTCGTTTAAGAAAAAATGGATTCTATCTTATAATATTAGCATTCCTAACTACCTACTTCACTACACTTCCAAAATTCAAAGGATAGGATTAGATGCTCAAATCCGTACTGAGTAATCACAAGACATAATTCCATATATAGCAATCTATTAATAACTCATATTAAGATTATTTTATATATGACCATCGATAGATGTGATTAGAACTTGCTATATTTAATGAAATTTATTAGCTGTTTATATCACATTATGTCCCGGTCCTATATAATGACATTATCTATAGTGTACTCATTTAATGGCTCATTATATTAATGGTTCGGATAAGACTATACTTTTATTAAAAATTTCATATTTTAATTAAATAATTATTTATAACAATTAATTATATGTCACTTACTATTTTAATTATCATCCTTTAGTATTATCCTCTTGTATATAACATTTATATATAATCTTCAAGGTTATATAGATAATTATCAAATTTTAATGATATTAATTAATATTCAAATTACACACACAAAAACAATGAATAAATTTACTCTATTTATTTATAAATATGCCATTTATAAAACATCATATCTTAAAAGTCACGTGAACAACCCCCACTCCATACCCTTTGCAACTCTTATTACTATTTAGGCACACCCCCTTCAGCATGATCACCAATGATGCCCGATAAGCTCATGAGGTCGACGATGCAAGTACTGACGACGCCCCTTATATGCAAGCTCAAGTGAACTGCACAAGGTCTTGATGTGAACTCACTCCTTACTAGCAACAACCCCTCCTAAGAGGCTACTGCAAATAACTACTCACATACCTAGAATGCATGGATCTTTTTTTGCTCTAGAACTCAAAAAGTATTGATGATTTTGTATTTTTTTATTAATTTTAAATTAAAATATTTTCTTTTAAATACAAAAATACTTGAATTAGTAATTTAAAATTTTCTTTTCAATAAGTAAATTTATATTTGTTAAAATAACGTACTAAAAGAATTTGTACAAATGTGAATTTAAGTAAAATTTATTTTGTAATGGTTTTTAGGAAAAAGAATTTTATAAATTAGAGTGTTACTGTTTTTAAAAATAATTAGATATATTTTTAAGGATAAAAAAGATTTTAAGGGGAAAAAGAAACAAAAAGTAAGAATTGTTTAGTAACAAGATTTTAGTGGATCGAGAACATTTCTATCATTTTCAAATGCTAAGTAAATTGTTCAATAAAATTATTATAAAAAATAAAAATTTGATGAAAATAGAACAAGAAAACAATTTTTCTATAATTAGCGTGGAAATTATTGTTACAAAAGTCTAAAAATAATTAAATTAATTTATTTGAGTATTGAATAAGGATAAAAATTTCATTTATAGTAGAATATATAACTAGAACCTTTTTAATGTATGGTGGGGTATTTCGGTATTATAAAAATTTAATGTTCAACTCATGGAAGGGGGTGTCTTTGTTTTTTCTTTTTTTTTTTTGGGTAAAATAAGGGGTGTTGACTTACTTAATTTTAGCTAAAGATGTATCTCTGTTATTTTGGTAAAACATAAGGAGCCTTAGTGTGATAAGCCCAGGAATATATTAGCACATATAGGGCTATAGTAACATTACTTATGCATGGTCTTTAATTTATTAATTTACTCATGACCAATTTGTGATGTGATCATAAGGTTTCATATTAGCGTTTTTAGCATTTTTGTCCTTTTGAACTTATTATGCGTTAGAAATTTGCATCTTAAACTTTTAATTTTGACAAGTTGCACTCTGAGCTTTCATATTTGTAGCAAATTACCCTTTATTGAGAGTGATATTAGTATTTTTTTTTGCAATTAACATGTAACTTGTACATGAATAGTTGGTTTATGACATAAATGATTCTTTTTTATGCATTTTAACCAAACTATCTTGTGATTTATATTTTTAATTAAAGTTTTATCAAAATAAAAATTTTTGAATTAACTTAGTTTTAAGTATAAATTTGGGCTAACATTCACAACAAAAGACGTTTTATATTCTTAATTAAAGATCTATGTGAAAAATTATGTGTCAATTTTTAGTTAAAAAACCAATATTGATATCAATGGTAGTAATTTGCTACAAATTTATAAGTTTAAGGTGCAATTGTTAAATTTAAAATAAGTATTTGGACCTACTTTTTATGCTGCCCAACAGTGCAAACCAAACCACAACAAGCAAAAGAACTTTCTAACAGCTCATGAATATTTCCTCATTCCTTGTTTCATTATTGTTTTTATCTTTTTTCTTTTTGAACTAAAGGCGGAAAATTTGAACTATAAACTTTAACAACGTTAAAAGAAGTAAATTTACCATTAAATTATACTTACAATCATAAACGTCTCGTTTTATTTGTACTATGGTGTGTTTGTTAAGAGAAATGAGGGTGTTTGTTTCTTCTATGTCATCACTAATAAAACTAAAAATTGATGGCCTTGAAAACTTAAAGGCACAACATGTATATAATGCGCATCTTGATAACTTAGGTTTGCACTTGCTAGCTACTTGATTTAGAGCATTAGGACGCCCTCACATATCTTTACCGCTAGCACATTTATACACTTAGGGTGACGTGCTCACTCATGATTGAGAGGTAGTGTTAGATAGATTGTAATATATCTCTCTCAAATATTAGAGATCAAATATCACATTAGTATATGAATGAAAATACACATTTTTATGTGTTTAACATCAGCTCAAAGTGCCATGGCACTCAAATTTGAGGCTGCAACACTAAAAAGATGCAAACAACACTTGGAGAGGCAAAGAACCTAATGCCAAGGGACCAAAATCTGGTGCCATGATGCCCACCTATTTTGATATGTGATGAAATAATGTGTTTTTAGAGTTGTTCCGAACCGGTGTTTTAATTGGTTACATGTTTTCATACAAACCTAAACACCTATCAACATCAGACATATCCTTTGTAATATATATGTTAATACATAAATAGATATCTTTACAAATAAAGAGGTACTTTTATATAAAAGATTATATAAATTGAACTAGTTATGACCATTCATGAAATAATAACTTTGTCATTATAAAAAAATTCAAAAAATCTACAGATATCATTTATTATTGTTCTGAAACATAATATTATTACTAGATATTATTTCTAGATATTTGTGTTCAAGAGTTTGTTATATCTTGAAAGTAATTTGCACTAAAACTCGTTAATAGTCTTTGAAAAATTATGAGAAATAAAACCTTCAAAGAAAGCATCCTTATATGTGTGAAATCTATCGTCATTTTCAAAAATTCAAGCCTCTATTGTCTCCCTACACTTAGATACTCCAACAGGTAGAACCCGACAATAGAGTCTACGAATATTCCTGTCAGATGTTTGGTGATAATGCTTAGAAAAATATGCAAATGCACCGGTTGTTCCCTTTTCAGACTTCTAGATGAAAAACAAAAAACAAAAAAGGCACATCAACACCACTTGATTGGCGGATGATTTTATATGTATATGTTGAAATATATTTAGAGCACTTAATTAAAGGAACTCTAAATTAACCTAACCTATGTATATTCACTATTTGTTGTGAAGTATATGCAGCAACTTGCTCTTACCATCTGTACCAACTCCGCATGAAAAATTGAAAAATCTTCTCATTACGTGACAATAATTAATTATGAATTTATGAGTGACGTGATTGCTGTCATTTTCTTGTTTCCTTAATCTGTTAATGATTCAGGTAAAGCAGCCAATCACACGCTAATTACTCTACTACTGCCTTGGCTAAGACGAGTGGAAAAACATACACACACACATGGCTGTCTTGATCGTCGAATAGGAAAAAAGGGACTGTTGGCCAATTTTTATTGACCACTATTTGTAACATAGATCCCATTTTGAACACTATTTTTTGGAAGAAAGATCCCATTTCATACACTATTACAGACTGTTGATATAAATCATCGAGTCTGTCCCGCGCTAACATGACCACCGATGGAATGACAAACTACCTTGTCTTTAGGCTTTCATCATCTAATAGGCAGGCGATATGCTTCAAGAGTTTGCATTAAAGATATAGCCTATGGTATCAACCGTAAGGCAGACTTTTTATGCTCAGCAGCAGTTGAACTTGTGTCCTGGTGGAAGGAAAGCCCTTAGGTAGCCCTCCATTGCCACCAGTACAGGTGGTAAGTCATGTGGCCTTATATATTGCCATATACTAATATTTGTTCCCCTGTACGTACGGATGATAACACAAAATGAAGTCAGAAAAATATGTCAAGATATACGTGGTTCGTATATTAAAATTTTATTAGATTTCATATAAAACATGTAAGAGACTTCACACATTATAAGACCTGTTAAACATAGAATTTCACAAATATAAACTATAAATTTTATTATATTTCACATATAAATTAAAGAAAATAATTCAAGTAGGACAGCCATCTATCTTCAACTTTTAGTAGTTCGTTGCTATATTTCATTTGTAGGAGATATACATACGCTTCGTTTTTTAAAGCAAATAGATGAGTACCTTTAATAATGAAAGCTTTTATATCTGGCAGTTAACTTTTTTTAAGCTCAAATCATTTTTTTCATAATTTAAAGATTAAAAAATGTTAGGATATCTCAAAATATCAGGATATATTGTGCTTCAAAATTAAACTATACATAATCTTCAAAAAAATTAAATTATATATATTGGTTTAATAGAAGCCAATCATTCTATTTATCTAATGTAGTTG
>CAMOHE010044715.1:0-15943 GCA_946598075.1 Artocarpus hirsutus
TAACGACGAAAGGGAAGTAGACGAAATGATTCGTCAGCAATACCTGATCGAATCGAGCACAAGGTCGGTTGGGGTTGAGATTGGTGAAGCATCGAGCCGAGGAATAGAAAGGAACCAACCAGCAGGGCCCTCGAGGAGAACTGACGACATCGATCCAATCGAAAGAAGGAAGTACGTCTCCCCGACCAAAGGGGTATCATTTTTTTACGAAGAATCTAGAGTCTGTCCTCACAGAGTCGGACCTCCAAGCGATAAGAACGAAGTATGGGGTCCCACCTACGGTAGAGATTCGACTTCCTTACCCGGGCGAACGGGCTGACACTCAAAACGACAACTGGTTTTGCGTGTACAGCAAATGGTTCGAGCTTGGTCTTCGACTGCCGATCCCCGAATTTATACTAGAGACCGTGGGTCACTTCAATATTTCTAAGACGCAGCTCATGCCGAACGGAGTTCGGCTCCTGATTGCACTGATCGTTTTAATCGAAGAGGCTAAGATAGACTTTGACATATACGACTTTCTTCGATGTTACTATCTAAAGCCGAATAGTAAGAATCCAGGTCGATTTTATTTTATTTACCGACAGTCGAAGCAACTTATAGGAGAGTTTGCTAACGCAGATAGACGTTGAGAAGAACAATACTTCTTTATGTCGATCAACCGCGACTCTTTCGAGCATACTACTCGAACTCCTTTCTCTTTTGCTTTCGATCATATTGGTGGGTTTCAATCCTTTTAACTGTTTCAAACAGTAATTCCAACTGATCTCAAGTACGTTTCCTTTTTTGCAGATTACGAGCTAAACCACCCAGCTCCAATTGGTGAGAGGTTCAAATCGAAACTTCAAGCACTCCTCGCACTAAAGGATCGGACTTGGTCAAAAATCTCAAAACCCGATCGACTTGGGAAGTCGTCCATTTGGAAGAATTTCAAGAGCATTTCTTCAGTTATTCCTATTCGATTTTCAAAACGAGTCAATTGGGTATTCGTACGCCGTAGTGTACTTCAGCGGCTATACGGTCCATCCAAATTTATTACCCCATTGTCTGACGAAGACGTTCACCTCGCAGAAGCCGCTTTATCAGCAATGAAGGTAACGTTACCTCCTTTGGGCGAGATGATGAAGAATAAACTGGCAGTCAAGAAGCCGAAGAAAAGAAGAGCTGAAGCTAGTGAGCTTCTCGCCCAAAGGAGGTAACGTTACCTTCATGGCTGATAAAGCGGCTTCTGCGAGGTGAACGCCTTCGTCAGACAATGGGGTAATAAATTTGGACGGACCGTATAGCCGCTGAAGTGCACCGCAGCATACGAATACCCAATCGACTCGTTTTGAAAATCGAATAGGAATACCTGAAGGAATGCTCTTGAAATTCTTCCAAATGGACAACTTCCCAAGTCGATCGGTTTTTGAGATTTCTACAAAAGTCCGATCCTTTAGTGCGAGCAGTGCTTGAAGTTTCGATTTGAACCTCTCGCCAATTGGAGCTGGGTGGTTTAGTTCGTAATCTGCAAAAAGGAAACGTACTTGAGATCAGTTGGAATTACTGTTTGAAACAGTTAAAAGGATTGAAACTCACCAATATGACCGAAAGCAAAAAGGAGAGTTCGAGTAGTATGCTCGAAAGAGTCGCGGTTGATCGACATAAAGAAGTATCGTTCTTCCCAACGTCTATCCGCGTTAGCAAACTCTCCTATAAGTTGTTTCGACTGTCGGTAAACAAAATAAAATCGACCTGGATTCTTACTATTCGGCTTTAGATAGTAACATCGAAGAAAGTCGTATATGTCAAAGTCTATCTTAGCCTCTTCGATTAAAACGATTAGTGCAATCAGGAGCCGAACTCCGTTCGACATGAGCTGCGTCATAGAAATATCGAAGTGACCCACGGTCTCTAGTATAAATTCGGGGATCGGCAGTCGAAGACTAAGCTCGAACCATTTGCTGTACACGCAAAACCAACTGTCGTTTTGAGTGTCAGCCCGTTCGCCTAGGTAAGGAAGTCGAATCTCTACTGTAGGTGGGACCCCATACTTCGTTCTTATCGCTTGAAGGTCCGACTCTGTAAGGATAGACTCTGGATTTTTCGTAAAAAATGATACCCCTTTGGTCGGGGAGACGTACTTTCTTCTTTCGATTGGATCGACGTCGTCAGTTCTCCTTGAGGGCCCTGCTGGTTGGTTCCTTTCTGTTCCTCGGCTCGATGCTTCACCAATCTCAACCCCAATCGACCTTGTGCTCGATTCGATCAGGTATTGCTGACGAATCATTTCGTCTATTTCCCTTTCGTCGTTACTCGACCAAGATCGTCTCCACCGCTGGAGCTCGAAGTAATCGCCACTGACTTCGACATTTATATAAAACACAATTGCTTGAAGAAATCTAGGGTTTTTAAGATCAAAAGGGACACACGACCCTAAAACCTAAGAACTTCAAACAATTCTTGAATACTTTACGGTCGATGCAGCCAAACAGCCCTAGCAGTCACTGATTTTCTCAGGAAAATGTTGCGTGTTTAGCATCAAAATGCTTGGAATCAAGAGAACAACGAGATTGTGGAAGGAAAATTGCAAGAAAAGATGAAAAATGAGAGAAATCTTGCCTGAAGAATCTGAAGGAACCGAGGAAAAACGGAAGAAGACCGCCCTAGAAATCCAAGAGAGAGAGACTGAAAATCCGAAAGAGAGAAATGGGTTGCACGAAAACGACAGACGCTTTATGTACCTTCCAGAGCACCATTTCGACGGTTAGGATCGCTTCAGATCAATCTGATCCAAAGCTAGGGTTATGCGTCTGTTCGGTTTCCCGCTCAAACCGAGGCGGTGCCTTTTCGAATCCGACATGTATGTCAGCGTTGCAGTGAATGTTAATGAATCGCCAGTGGCGTGCCGACACGTGTCGCGGGTAATTAATTGTCGCGATTTCCCAAGGAAAAGTCATGATTCTGACACAGGTGAAGAGACGTCCAGGCCACGTGCAGTTGATTTCAGAATCGGACCTTCACTCCTGTAGTCTATAACATGAGACTAAGGAGTGGGGGGCTAACTGTTAGGGTACAATTCGGACAGGCCCAAATTGACCGTGGGCCCTGGCAGCCCAACAATGTTGATCGAGCAACTTGAACAGGTCGCACGATCGAATCGATTATTCGATTTATTAGTTGGGATTGGCTTCCCAAACTGACTATTCGATTCATTCAGGGTACCGCTCGTCAAGATCGTTTGAGGAACCGCTCGTCCGGATCATTCGTATCGGTTTGACGGATAGCACGTTCTAACGTTTAACGCACGTTGAGTACAGGACCGGAATATGAGGAAGTAGTGAATTCTGCAACAAATCATCAACCGACACGTATCCCAGTATCATAGTTACTTACGAAGCATTACTCCCCTCCACCTGACGGTTAATGACCACGTTTCAATTCCATAGTCTATATATAGCAGAGAGGTAGCTTCAAAAAGGGGATAGAGGAAAAGAGATACAGACACCCTGCCAGATTATTTTCACATCTGTTCCAACTTTCTGATAGCATTGTAATTTGTACGCAGAAAACTTTATAGTGAACTACAATGGACGTAGCTCTTCATTAACAGAGTGAACCACTATAAATCTGGGGTGTTCTTTTATTTTTATTCTATTTCTTTCATTTAATTCTGATCTTGTGTGCATATCCGAGTAGACAGGTCCATCTAACGGTGATTTGAGGGCCCAAGTTCCTGAATGCTTAATTCAGAATTTCAACAATTTGATTGTAGAAAAACCCGTCTACACCGTGACACCATCATGGTCAGGAACAAGTGCTCCTTCTAGGTATCTAACAGAAATGGCAACAATTAGACGTCTTGCAGAGATGTTTTTTTCATTGATGATCCAATTAGCAAGTTGGTCAAGTAAACCTAAAAGCTATAAAACTGACATTAGTCAGCAACCAAAGCTCAAAACTAGTTTGAGTAATTCAAGTATAGCCTTAAAGATGGCAGCTGTGTCTTAGAATATGTGATTACCTGAAACCAAAGTCCTCTGCTGGGAACCGGAGTTGAAGGCTTTTTCCTTCATTAAATATCTGTCTTAGTTTAGCCAGCCTAATAGACCCAAGTGGATTCTTTTCATTCAGAAGAAATTCCGGGAGTTGTGCTCGAGCTATTGCAAAAAATCCATCCAAAATTGCCCTCTGTATTCCAGATGGTAAAATGGCACCAACTCCACCATTAATAACACAATAGACCGCAAATGAAGAAATGATAAGTGATGGATGCGTTTAACCTAAAAAGAAGATTAACAACTCGCCAAACTAAAGATCTATATTCTAGATCAAGAATAAGATCAAAGGCAATAGACTGTTTTGGTTTATCCGAGTTTGCAACACTTGGATCAAGACCAAGGGCAGCAGGAACTGCCATTGCTGCTTTGAAGTTTTGAATGCTAAGCTCCATGTTGAAAATGGCAACCTGACATGAATACATAGCATTGCATGTCAAAATCTACTAAATTTAAGGGGGATAAAAAAGAGTATGATGCTAAAAAAGAGAAGAAGATAAAACCAAGATCGGCCTATATTCCACTTCATAAGTATTGAAAATGGTGCAATACCCTTTACAACGGACGCTGCTTTCCATTCCAGGTTATGAGAATCCTGAATTCCAGTGTTCATTCCCGCACAAATCATGCAGAACTGTAAAGTAACTTTTATTCTTTATATTCAGCAAAATAAAAAATAAAAATTCTATCAGTCTAATTATGTATGTCTTGTTAAGCAGGTTATAGACCTTTAGCTTTCAATCCTATTATACGCCTTTCAAAGCCAAAAGCTACCCTAATTCAGCAATTCAAACATCCAACTAAATATTGTAGTACTGATATTGCCTTGTGTTATTAAGATTTCTCATTATCTGCATGACAAAGAGAAGAACTAACCAAATCCACCAGCAGAAGGGAATCTATGAGCAGCATCACCAGCGAATATTATTCGGTTGTCATGGCATAGAAACTTCTCCGCAACTTCAGCATGCATAACCCATGGCTTTATATCAATCACATCTAAGTCTGCCGGCTCTCAACCGACCAGTTTAAAGATTAACTCCTCACACATCTAAAAGAATAGAGCACATATTCTCAATAGCAATTTTAATGAAAAAGCTCTGGCACGTATAAAAGTCAATTGCTCATTCTTATTTCTAAGTCTTAATCCATTACACATCCTTAACATAGCAATGAAAATTGTAATGAGACGGCATACGAATGTTCATTAAGCAACCTATGCGTAACAAATGGAGACTACCTTGGGACTGAAATCCTGAACATTTTGTTGAGGTGTGTAAAATGGTATCTGCAAGAAGGTGAGAGAAAAGAAATTGCACATTTCAAAAGAGACGTGTTCTTCAGATCATTTTTCAACGACAAAATACCTGGAAAACAAATTCACCTTCCTTGAGATCGTGTGCGACAAGGACCCCAATGGCTTCAATATTGAAAATAAAAAACAGCATACCGGGTCTCTTGTTGAGCAAGTATTGGCCAAGATCTCTGCTCAATAACTGGACACTAACAATGTTTTGCAACTCTCTTTCACCTTTCATTTCTACTCCTGCAAGCTTAAGTATAGTACTTCCAGCGCCATCAGTGCTAACGAGGATATTACACTTGATATTCCTTTGCATACACTTCCCGTTCTTGAAACATGATACTGCTACAGTAACATAGTCATTACTGGCATCTATGGATAAACACTCATGACCCATCAAAATCTGTCTTTCCATGAGAATCCCGTGGTTGCGGCCTTCCATTTCTTTGGATGCACGAATTTGGAAATTTAAGATTTTCAAGCTGCTTAAGCAGTAACCTCATCAACTTGTATTGGGAGAAGTGTGCAACAGACACTGGGCTAACAGCCTCATCAAAATCTGGCGCTAAAAATATTATAAATTTTTACTTATATTCAAATACTTGCTAACAGCCTCGAATTACATTATCTTATCGGCTAAACTTGGCAGTCCATAAGACTTAAAAGCTGCCTTTTAAGTGGAATGATTAAAAAAAAAAAAAAAAGATCAACTTTGCACCTTGAGGTTTCATATGGTCAACAGAACCAAGAATTGAACCCGAGAGTGAAGTACAGTCTATGAACTTTCTCCATAACTCTACCGGTGTTTGATACCTCTGGATCTCCTCTGCGAGGCCATCCAATTTGCGGAACACCTAACAACAAGAGAGTTCAATGAAGCCTCAAATACAAACAAGTGTCACTCATAAAAATAATATCTCCGATGTAAGAAAATCAACCTCCATCGATCGGGGTTGTTGATGAAATGTGCCTCTGGACGCTTCGAGAAATTCTTGCTTTTCTCCAAACCCACACATTTGGCCCCTACAAAGAATGCGGCAACTAGTTTATCTTTACTGCTCATTCCAACTCAACACGTATGGAAGCATCTTTCAATAAATCAAAATACATTAACCAGAGGACTATCAATGCTAAATTGAAATGCATCATCCATAAACGTACTCAAAACCACAAAAGGTGATGCAGAAAGAAACCAATAGAAAAACATGTTTCAAAACTTCAAGCGACACTTATTTTATCTTTGTTTAAAGCTCAAAAACCAATCCATGATAATTGTGCTGATGGAAAAGTTTGTATACCCATCAAACCAATTTACTAGAACACCATAGATAATCAACTTAATCCTAATTCAGCGATGCATGCAAGCCAAAAAAAAAAAAGACACTCATCATTTGAAAAAACAATTAAAATAAGTTGAAAAACAAAATTACAAGCACATTCTACTTTGTAGAAAATACAAAATAGAAAATGTTTATCATTATGAAGCCATTAACATAATAGCTGTGAAGTATAAATGAAAATGCATTCCGCAATGAAGGAGTTAAGAGCAAATTGGGCATGACCTAATTTGGTTCAAAGTATGGAAAGGACGAGACCCACAGGCCCAGCACCGACTATAAGAACTGGAAGCACCGAAAGGTCGCAATTGTTGAAGAACTTGGAGCTTCTTGACAAGGCTGTCCTCTGAATGTACCCGGATGGTAAAGCTGTGATTCTAGAACTTTCCATGGTTTGAAAAACCTGAAAACGCCCATGACCCAGAAACTGGATCGAGAAGCGAGAAGTCCAGAGCTTGGCCATGGAATGGAAGAATGAAGGAGAGAAGCCGGGCTTCAGTTTAGTGGGCTGGTCAATGGTTGAGTGGGCTTGAGTTCCAGGCCTAGTGTCTTGGGCTAGGCCTAGGCCCAGTTTCATTTTTGGACACCCTTTGTAAACTGTTAGCCCGCAATTGGTGAGGACCATGGAATCTATGGCCGTCGTGGAAGATCAACAACCTGCCGGTTTCTTCGCGGGGGGAGAACCGGCTACCGTGGAGGTAGCGCCCGGAAGGAGCTGGTTGCCGGCGCAGCAAGAGAAGGGAGGGAGGGAGAGAAGACTTGGAGAGACGCTAAACGGCAGGTTTTTTTTTTTTTTTTTTTTTTGGGGGGAAAGATGAAAGGAAGTTACGGAAGGCTTTGTTTGTTTGAGGTTTGAGCGTAATTTTTTTTTTTTTTTTTAGGTATTAGAAAGTTTATGTTTCTTTTGAAAGAAACTAAGAAAGTTGTGTTTCTAAGGATTAAGGGGAAAAAATGTGGTGCATCTCGATTCTCAATCACCATAAAAAGGATATTTCTTTTAACTCATCCCCAAAATCTCAGCAGTGAAGTTAACGTAGAGCAAAATTTTTTAATATGTTAAAAAGACTTTTTCAAACCTTATTTTGACTCTATGTAACATAATAATTATCCTTTTTAATTGGGAAGAGATGGTTGAGTGGACTAAAACGTCGGATTGCTAATCCGTTGTACGAGTTTTTCTAACCGAGGTTTGAATCTCTCTTTTTTTGTTTTTGTCAATAACTTTCTCTTTATTTTCTTTCAAATTTTTAAAATTTTTGCCATGTTTTAAGTTATTTTAGCCATTTCAAGGATTCGAATTTCTCTCTATTCGTTGTCTCGTTGAAAACTTCTTTTCTATTTCCTTTCAAATTTTAAAATTTTTTGCAATTTTTTTAAGGTATTTAACTACAATATTTTAACTACTAAAATGACAAAAAATAGAAAAATTTAAAATTATTTAAAGGAAAAAAAGAGCAAAATAGCATAATTGGGTTAAAACTTAGTTGATAATGTCATGTAATTTTAAAATGTGTAATAAATAGCATTTTATAATAAATTGAGTAATATCTCATGACAAATTAAGAACAAAAATTCTATAATATTCCTGTCTCTGTTTTTTTTTTATATCTCTCACTTTCCTCGCTCATCGATACCATCGACGACTGAAAATATGCACTATTAACCTGATAGTATTATATTATATTGTAAATACAAAAAGCAACTACGACTTTATAGGACCACCGTCAACTAGAAAATACAATATTAACTTGATAATATTATATTATCGTATAAATTAAAAAATTCACCAGCAGCTTTACGGGATCCCGAAGACAAAAAAAACACATTATTAATTTAGTAATATTGTATTACTATGTAAATACTATATTACATTAAATAAAAAAATTATCAAAAATATTGCCAAATATAAACAGACACTCACGATGTTATTAATGGCTGAAAAATACTATATTTCTCTGCCGATGCCATATTTACCAATAAATAGGCATACTAGTTGACATTTTTCAACAATGTTGTTGGACAACTTGGCCCAAAAATACTCTATTTCGTGGTTAATAATATATCTTCACACACACAGGGATTTAAACATATGACTTTAAGAAAAAAAAATTGGTAAGTAAACTTCTTTTTTTTTTTACCAAAAATCAAGTATTATGTATAAAAAAACTGTTCCAATTTTTTTTTTCATCCTGTTGAAAATATTTTTTTGCTTCAAGTTTTTTTTTTATTTTTTTGAGTTTTTTTTTAAAAAAAACTGAATCAATTTTTTTTGTCCAAAACAACTTGATTTTTAGTGTTAAAAAAAAGTCATTTCTCTAATTAAATTTTGTAGGCAACCCTTTTTTTTCAAAATCTTCCCACACATTACAACACTAAATAAAACCAAAACGAAATATAATGATCCAGGCAAAGAACATGAAAAATATGATCTAATTAGAGAAAAACAAATCAAAAGTTCACCAAATGACTTTTTTTTCGATCTCTATTCTCTAACGAATATCTCTTTTCCAGTATATCAATATTCTCTGCAACATCCTCCCTATCCACTGGAAGATCATTATGATAAAATGCGTGGGGAGAAATGATCAACTAACATTTGCATAGAACAATCCTAGAAAAGCACTCGGAAAGCCAAATTGAAAAAATAAAAATAAAAATAAGCGTAATTTCTTAACAAAATAATATATTTAAAAAACTAAATCTGTGAAGAAAAACACATAAAAATAACCTAAATTTGAAACAAATAAATAAAATCCACTATTTTTCATTTTTTTCCTTCTCTCACTCGCTGCTTTGATCTGTGATTCCGGCTGTTGTTGCTAGAAACTTCGACACTGTGCGGACCTCGCAAAGCGGACGACAGGCGAGAAGGCATTCGAGATCTCCCATTTTGGTTGCCGGAGGCGCCATGGCGGCACAGAGGATGACGGTAGAGAGCTTGCTATAACGATGGAAGCGATCGGGTGCTGTTTGATGGAGAGCCGTCGACGAAATGTGGCTGAGATCTAGAGATCGAGTGCCAAACGAGATCTACGGTGGCTGAAACTTGGACGAACAAGATCGAACGACGGCGATCTTTATCTGGTCGGTGACGTTTTGGTCTCAATCTGGTCGGTAATGGTAACGACGACAACGATATCGGTTTCAGTTTCTTTCTCATCCATCGCGATAGAGCAACATCGGTGGTCGTGACGCCAACGGTCCGGATATACTTCGATGAACCGTCTGTTGATGGCACCAGCGATACCCCTGTCAATGAAGGATAGGAGAGAAAGGGAAACTAAAGGAACGATGGAGAGGGAGGGGAACGAGAAAGATAGATCGGGAGAGAAGGGAGGAAAGAGAGAGATATGAGACGTAGGTAGAGAGAGGCGTGGGTGAAATAGAGAGAAAGCAATCGTGAAAACCAGAGAAAGAATGAAAGAGAGAGAAAGACGAGAGAGAAAAATCGGATCTGGCAATTTTTTGGGGGGTATTTTGGTCTAAATGTTATTTTATTGGCGCCAACAAGCCTGGCATTTTATTATTTACTAACTTTTTAAAAGGCAGACATCTTCCTTATTTGAACTTTAAAAACTTATTATGTGCAATTTCTGTTATTTAAATGGGTATTGTATAATTATATAGCATAATATGCGGCATGTAATTATTGTTGTTTTAATATTATTCCGAAATTTTTGCTAAATATACATTTCAACATATGTGGTGCAATTTTTACAAGATTAGGGATGGATGAATTAGAGAAATACTACTTTTAATTAGTTGTAATTCAAGTGCGCAATTTTAACCGAAAATTAAGTTTAATTTTCACATCAAAGGGAAAGTAAATAACTAGATTTCAAGTGTAGTAGGATTATATATTTTCCATATATGAATTCAAAAAGGTAGAATTATGAGACAACATAGATGAGAAAATTTAAATTCTTCATTTTATGATAAAATCAAGTGTAAATTTATGGGCTATGTCACAACCACGTTTTGTTTAATTTTTAAAGGTTAATAAATGTTCAAATAGTATTTTAGTACCTATTATTGAGGACATTGTTAACATTCTTAATGAAGTGGTTGTCGTTTTAAATTCTTTTAAAGAATTTCTTTTTGTTGGGTAAAAGATCTTTTAAAGCAACTTGATCCATAGACTTGGATCAAACCCCACATTCATACAGAGCACATGCAAGTTTGGCATGATGTGATTTATAGCCGCTGCCAAACTGAATTACTACAAACTTTCTGCCGAGCCGTCAACTATATGAGTCATGAGATAACGAGAGCAGTTTCACTTTCCATTTTTAAAAAAACGGTTAATCCTAAGCTAAATTGTAAAGTGAATCTCACTTTAATCATTGATAGTTAAACCTCTTCAAATTTGACTCCTTATCTATCAATTTATTTTAGTTTTAGTTCTTTTTATCAGTCACATGTTAAAAACAAAACAACATATGGATTATATTCAATTTGTACAATATTACTTTACATACTGGGTTAGAATCACATGTACACTTTATACTTCTATTTCTAGCAGCAGAATGTTATTTTCTACCAATATCAGATGTATATTATTTTTTTAGTAAACTATAAACTCATAGATCAAAGGCCAAATTTAAACCGTGAAGAAGAAGTGTCACGTACCAGTGGAGAGAAAATAAAGCAGGAGAAATCATTTAGGGTACGTTTGTTTCATACATTTTTTAAATTTAATATACTCAAATTTATATTTGAGTATCAAGAATCCTTCAAATATGTGTTTGTTTCTTCCAAAATCTGAATAATTTAAGTATCAAGAATCTCAGTTTTCAGAGTTCTCATTTCCTTTTAAACTTTTGATACTTGGATATCTTTGCTATGGTAAAAACTAAAATTCTCTCTCTTATATTTGAGAAAAAAATCATAACTTCTTCATTTGATATCCAATCGAGATGATTCTTTTTTCACCGTGTTCCTAATGAAGAGATGAATAAATCAAGATCCATATTGCATCTCTCCAAATACAAATTTCAATTTTATTTTATACTCAGATTAAAACGTAAATGCACATCCAAACGTCAATACAAATAACAATTCAAATCATAATTCAAATCATACTAACTTAAATTAAATCATTAATTTAAATCTATTTACCAAACATATCCTTAATTATGCGTTGATTATAGATAATGTCTTTCTTGTTCCATTAGCGACGACAACATTCTCGCATATCCATTGCCTTCTTATAACCTCTTTTGATGCCACATAAGAAAAGCTACGTGCAAATTTTCATTGGATCTCTTGCTCTCAACAATGATGGTTACTTATTTGTGTCTTCATGTAACACTACTATCGGGTGTTTGGCAAAGTGGTGGGAACTGCGATTCCCACCACAAACTCAGTTATGAACAGTATAAAGCTCTCATATGCTACAGTAACAATTAAAAAAAATTACTACAGTATAAAATTCTCATATGCTACAATAAAAATAGTTCCCACCATCTTCTAAACACCTCCACTAATCTTCAACAAGGTGGTAAACTCATAGATCTAGATCAAGTTTTGATCGTTTAAAAGTCAAAAGACTATAATAAGATTGACCAAAAAAATTGAACATTATTTATCATATTATTTTTTTTTTCCAAAAAAAAGAAAGGAGAAGAGAAATAGGAGAATCTAGTCAATACATACGAAACACCCAACAATCATTTATTAAGCAAGTTAACCGCACAACACGAACTCACAGGCTCAGCCCACTCTGGCCACGTGAAAGCGCCAGAGACCCACCCTCTGCATTTCATCAAAACCGGACAAACTCTCTCTGACCAAACTGACAGTACTGCTCTGCATCTTCGCCGTCCACGTGTCATCAGCAATACAGAAAACACATAGTAGCCGTTAAAAGGACAAACCGATTTTAAAACCCCCTCTCTCTTTCTGGGGATTGTGCAGCAGAAGAAGGGTACAATATTTATTGAAGTAAATCCCATTATAAATGTAAATTATTATTATTATTATTGTTATTATTATTATTTTGTTATTATTTTTCGTTTCTCTATCTGCGTCACAGGGAACCCTTTCCACGGTTCGGTTTGTGAGGATAGAACGTGCACCCCCACCACTGATTATTATATTAGTATTAGTATTGCTTATTATTCCGCAATTTTTGTTGCAATAATTTTTTAGTTGGTGTTTGAAAGAGTGATGAAAACTAACGGTGGAAATTATTTTTATTGTAATATGTGAGAGTTTTATACTGTAGTAATTTTTTTTATTGTTACTATAACATGTGAGAACTTTTTACTGTTTATAACTAAATTTGTGATGGAAACTAAATGATTCCCACCACCACCGCCTTATTTTGTGTTTTGATATGAACAAATATCAAATTTGTATTGAACAAGTATGTAAAAAACTTTGACAGTTTAAAGAAATTTGCTAGAGCAGAAAATATTTTCCCTATAATTACATATTTTTTTCTATTATCATATCATCTAATATTACCATTTTCAGTAATATATTCCATCAATTCCTACGTAGCGTGGTTTTTTATGCACTGTTTTTGTTTTTTGTTTTAACTATTACTGCTATGTGGTGCCTTCTAGTTTCAACCATGCAAAAGAGTTTTACCCCACTCTTCTATTTTTTATTATTTTTAACGGTCAGTACAGTGGCTCCGACCTTCATCTTTTGACTCCTGTTAAAGTCTCAAACTTCCATGTGGTTCCAAGGTATTTCCTCTGAGTCCCACTAGTCAAGCACTCTGCACTCCCACCTGGCAATTTTCCCACCACTGGGCACACATAATATATATATTTATATACATATACATATATGTATCTTTTGTTTTTTTTTTTCGTTTTCCCTTCCTTTCCAGTTTATAGTCTTCCAAAGAATGAAGGGTGTGAGAAAATCCCTGATATGGGACCCTTTTGGTGCAGTGCCATTGCCGGAGGTTTCAGATATTTGTGGGTTTATGTAGAGTAGAAATAATAATAATAATAATATTATTATTATTATTATTGCCTTTTTGTTTGATATAACATATTTGGTTATACCATTTTGATTCTTTTTTCAAGGAACAGCGTATTTTTGATGCAGAAACAATAATTATAGCTTCAAATCCACTTCCTATTTGTTTTTCTGCTTATCCAGTCAAAGCCAGCTAGAGAGATCCAATCAGTATTTCCCATTTTCAATATAGCATTTTGGGGTACTATTTTTAATTGTATATATAGCACTAGTGGGAAAATATTATAGAATTTTCATGACTTTTGTAATATAACTCTATTATAAGGTGACGGTAAAAGTAACATTAGAGAGAGGTCTTTTTTTTTTGGATCTGTAAGCATGAGATCCATAGGTCAGGACCAGAATATCTCATGCAGTACTGGAAGTGGTTTGATTACCTTTGAGTTTCACAAAGCTGGGAACAACAAGAAGAACAATTTTAATGGAGCTAATCGTGGCAATTCTTCTTCTTCTTCTTCCTCTTCTTCTCAACACCACCACAGAGCAGCATTGGGAAAATCAACACCATCAAAATGGGATGATGGGCAGAAATGGCTTGTGGGGTTGTCAAGGGAGAAAATTGTCAAAAGTGGTCAGTCCAAGAGCAGTACTAGCAAGCCCAGAAACTCAAATGCTGATGATCTTGGACTTATTGCTTCTGTGCCTCAAAAAGAACAAGATTACTACTCAACTGAGGATGAAGAAGATGACGATGATGATGAAGAAGGAGAAAATGGGAGCAATTTTAATCATGTCGAGACGAAAAAGGTTGATGGGCAAGAGTCAATTTGGCGAATCAACAAGCCAGTAGTAGTCAATATGGAGAAATATAACACCAACACCGGCACCAGCAAAAATGGCGTCTCAACAACTACAGTTGTCAGATCAATATGTGTTAGGGACATGGGCACGGATATGACCCCTATTGCAAGCCAAGAGCCTTCTAGGACCGCCACTCCGCTGAGGACCACGACGCCTGCGGCCAGGAGCCCGATTTCCTCGGGATCCTCGACTCCGGTGCGGGGTCATCAGCACTACCGGAATAACGCTGAAGGACAGCAGGGGTGTGGAAATAGTAGTAGTAGTAAAACTAACGATAGTTATGGTTCAACAAGAAGGTATAATGTGGAAGAAATATCAAGGGATTGCAAGGGCCAGAGTTCGGATCAGGGTGGGAATAATAACAAGCTGAATCCGTTGGAAACCCGAGCAGTGGCTTGGGACGAGGCTGAGCGAGCCAAGTATATGGCAAGGTGATTAATTATAAGCCAGTGTTGTTAAAAGCATTTTTTTTTTTTTTTTAACAAAATGTGTTAATGGAAAGTGTTGGAATGAACAGGTTTGTGTTGATGTTTTTGCTTTGGTAGGTACAAGAGGGAAGAGGTGACGATCCAAGCATGGGAAAACCATGAGAAGAGGAAAGCTGAGATGGAAATGAGGAAAATGGAGGTTTATTTTCTCTATCTTCATACTTGCTTTTGTGCCCGTTTTCTTACGGTTTTGAAGTAATTTCAAATATGAATTTGCCTCTAAAGTTATGGTCATCCATTGTTTTGGTTCACTGTCTAAAGCCTAATCTATCACATACTCTTCCCCGCTTCTGTTTTGGCCTTTTGTCACAACTTGTAGTGCCAAGACCTTTACAAATTATCTAGCTATTCGTGTTAATATATTGTTAATGTAATACTATTATTGGTCCAATGACTTAGCGATTGGGATTGGTAAATTAACATGGTATTAGAATATGCGATTTTGAATTTGAATCTCGCAACATTCATGTGCGGACCTATTGCCCCCTTGGACAATCCCATGTTAGGCATCTCCTTGTTTAAGTACTTTGTATGGTCTAATCCCGCATGTGAAGGGAAAAGTGTGAGAACATAATACTATTGCTGGCACACTCCTAACAGCTCAAACCGTTGGAATGGATTGATAAACTAAACTAAACAATCATTTAAAGTGCAACCAGAATTATTAACATAGATTCCTTTATTATCCCCAGTAAAAGTTTTTCCTTCGTGACATATTATTACCATGGGAATCAACCTATGTACTACATGGCTTGTGTAACTCTTTCATAGCCAGTTTTTACCTTTTCAACTAAAAGTTTGGTGCGTTTTCAGGTGAAGGCTGAGAGAATCAAAGCTCGGGCCGAAGAGAAGTTGGCAAACAAGCTCGCAGCGACTCGGAGAATAGCTGAAGAAAAACGTGCAAATGCAGAGGCCAAGCTTAATGAGAAAGCTATTAGAACTTCAGAAAGAGCAGATTATATCAGAAGAACTGGTCACTTG
>CAMOHE010044716.1:0-18843 GCA_946598075.1 Artocarpus hirsutus
GGTTTGAAAATTTTAGTTTTTCGCCCAAATTTAACCTTCGTGAAAGATTAAATTTTGACGACTACTAAAAATTTCAAACATGTACAATATTTTACGACGGTTTTTACTAAAAACCGTCGTAAAAGGCCTTCCACGACGGTTTTTACTAAAAACCGTCGTAAAAGGCCTTCCACGACGGTTTTCGTCTTTGCGGGCGTAACTCGCCGCGTTTTTTTTTCCTTATCACGACGGTTTTTGAGAAACGGTTGTTAAATAAAGGTCGTAGAATCTCAAATTTGTTGTAGTGAACTTGCTTGAGTACTATTCGAGGTAGAATTCAATGCTAGACATCACTAAAGGCAAGATTTAGACCACGTCTATAACGTTTGTGCCTTTCTAGCTAATTTTGCATAAAGTTTTCCCTAGTTCACCTTATTTGAGCCTTACATGTTTAAAAATTTTTTCTTGGACACCTACACAAGTAGCCTAACCTCAAATGAATTTTTCCATATTTTACCTGAAGCTCGCAAGCATAAAACCATTCTAAGAAAAATTCTAAAGTTGTGTTTTAAAAAAGTGTAAGGCGGTTTTGCGAAGAAATTTTGAATTGAGATTTTACCATGTCTTAAAAAAAGAAAAGAGAAAACACAAAATAAAATAAATAAGGTAACATTTGAGGAGTGCTTCACCCAAAAGTCATAGAACCAGAAAGATCTCAAGCTTGGGGGCCTAGTGTCTTATTGCATTTAAAAGAAGAAGAAGAGAATAAAATGTGTGGTGTTAAGAAGGAGAAGAGCAAATTGAAGGTGAATTTAGTTGGTATAAGTTCTTTTTGCAATGGCCTTAGAATGTATGACATACGCACGGTGTTTTGAGCCATTAATATGAGCTTATATCCCACTCTTACTGAACCTATTTATTACAAGCTTAAGAAAGTCTTAATGGTCTCTAGTGGTATACTAGCCTATACTAGTAGAGAATAGTATAAAAAGTAAGCGTAAAGAATTCATGAAATGCTTTATCTAGAGACCAAATATAAATTACCTGCATATATAAAGTCACCTGAGTTGTAAGAGGACTAGTGAAAGAGGCTATACACACACTAGAAGGATTAAGCGGGGGGCGAATTTGACATTTGGATCGAAATGCTAAATATACATTATGCTTAAAATATTTCTAGAGCCATTAAACTTGGACATCTTTGAGGCTTTAGCTTACCAAAATCAAACACTTCTCACTTTGCACTCACTTTGAAATATTGGTTCTTTTCATTTCTATTTTTTGTTAATTTCTCTTTCTTTTTGCTCGAGGGGTAGCAAAATTACAAGTTTCGGGAAGTTTGATAGATTGATTTTATTTGTTATTCTCACTTATGCCTTTTTGGTAATTTTAAGACATAAATTAGCTTTTTTATGTTGTGTTTTTATGTTTTAGTAGGTTTGAATATAATTGAAGAGTTTTGGAGTCAACAAGAGAATTGAAGGCCTTCTTTGGCTTGAGGAGTAGAGCTCGAGTGCCCAAGTAGAGTCACACTCGTGCTCCAACACGAGAAGAAGATCAGTGCAACATTTGGCTGAAGTGTGTACCAGCACCATTAAACCTGTGCAGCCTTGTGTGCAGGAATCTCACCTTAGATGCCACTCAGTAGAGGGTCGCAATAGCACCAATGAGCCTCCGCTCCCACGCCATCTTGCTTCAACTCCAAAAAAGCTATTTTTTGAGCTATTTGGAAGAGAAACTCCACAATTTTAAAGAGTATATAATTAGCTAGATTAGGCTTTTTGAAAGAGGACTTTTGGGTGGTGAAATTGGTGGTCCACCGCACCCATTAAAAGAATTTTAGAGCAGAGGAAGAACTGGAAGACTTTTTGGAGCTTGAACAACTAGTTTATCTCTCTTTTTCTTCCTTCTTTAAATTTTCTTTTGGGATTGTAATGGATTTTATGCTGATGTTTATGTTTTTTATTTTGGATTTAATTGAGACCATGATGAGCTAAATTGTTTCGCTAAAAGGCTATGTAGCTCAGTTAGATTCATGTTTAGATAATTTGCCTACGATTATTGCAATTTGATTCTCTTTCCATTTGTTTGCGTTTCTTTGATCTTAATGCCTCCGAATGCTTTATCATCAATTAACTAATTTCATATTTGGAATTAGTACTTGGGAGAAGAAAATTCTAAATATTAGTTTGAGAAACACAACATAAGGACATATATAGTTTGAAAACTTATAATTCTCTTTGTGACCATTTAATAAAAATTGACCTTAATGAATCCTTAATAATTAATTTTAGAGAGAAATATTGGAATTGGTTATTTTAGGCATTTCTTAATTGTGTACTTGAGAGAGGAAAATTGGGATACATTATACTTAAAAAAAAAAAAAGAATTGATAGGTTCTTCAATTATTTGTTTCTTATTTTTAAGACTTCCTCTAGTTCACTGTCAATATTTTAATTTTAGTTTTCTTTAATTTCTCAGTTTTTAAATAGATGTGCCTATTAAATCTTAGTTTGTCTAGGTAAAATTGTAAGTTCTTAAATCGCACCAGATAATGAAAACCAAGTAATCAAATCAACCCTTATAGAAACCGACAATTGTATTCTCATTTTATTACTTAAAATCGTGTAAATTTACACACGATAATTAATAATTAAGTTTGAACTCAAAAAAATGAATTAAAATATTATAGTATATAAGAGCTTTATACTATAATGTTTTTTTACTTTACAATATAACATATAAAAACTTTACATTATAAATAAGTCAAACTCATGAGTTTAAACCCACACATATTCCAGTTGGACCGAGTCTTTTGTTTCATTTTATAAGCACTTACACAGTTTTTTTTTCTTCTGTGCTGAAAAAACATATACTTCCATGGCTGTTAGCATATTGTTTTCAAACCCGTTTATATTAAATTAAAAATACATGACAATTAAATTAATTTAATAAAAACTTGCAATTCAAAACTATTATTCACAGTAATTTTTTTTAACATACGAAATTCTCCACTTGTTTTATCTATGATGTCAATTCATTTTCAACATCACGAGGCTCTCGCGAGTCATGAGGTGACTACACATAAATGTACAGCCATATGGGTGTCGCATTCATTGGCATTCTGACGACAAAAAGAATATTAATTATTAGTTACCAAGACTTTAACGGGTCCTTTGTTATTATTTTTAAAATAAATAAAATATTTTTATTTTAAAAAATATAAATTTTTTAAGTATTATATTGAAAATATTTTTAAAATTTTTATTTTAAAAAATATACAAAACATTTTTAAAAAATCTAAAAACATAACAAAAACAAGGCCAAGTAATAGATTTCTTTTCAAAAGAAAAAAAAAACTAATAGGTTGTCTAAAAATTTTAGTATAAACCTAAAACATTAAAGTAATAAAGAGATTTATAATATAGTTTATTTTTAATTTACATTAACAATAAAGAGTTTTATATTACTTGAGTTTAAATTAATTGGTTTGAATCAAGTCTCTAAACACATATTAAGTTTGACTTTAATAGTTTCATAATTTAAAGGATACCTAATGTGGCATTCGAAAATCATACGCAAAAGGATTTTGTAATGTAAACTAAACTCTTACATATTATAGGTTTTACAATTATAACTTAGAGTTGTAATTACGTTTTTAAACGTCTTATAATTTAGTGAGGTATCTTAAATTTGTGGGATATGATAACCAGTAGAGGTACTTTAAATTGAAGCCAAAAACTAATTATTTCATAAGATTTGGCTTAAACTTGACACATAATCAGTCTGACATTACAACATTTTTTGTTGAGAATATAATTTTGTTCATGTGATCTTATAAGGCTCCAATTATTGAAATGTAACTTATATTATATACCAACAACTTAAAAGTTACAAAGTTACGTGTGATTTCATTCTTGAAAAAAAAAAAAGTCACAAATACCCTACTAGACACTCTTTCCCAATTGGTATGTACCCAATACTTCCCAACTGACTCTCTCACTCTCCTCTCCTTACATACACATTTTTCCCTGCAAAAAGATTCATGAACCACTGTTGTTATTGGATTAGACTTCACGCGGACGCTTCCGACATGAATAGACAGCTACAAAGTATTATTTAGCTTGTGCTCAATGGAAACGTGCCCAAAACCAGACAAAACCCATTAAAAACCAACTATACCTCCACCGAAGTCATAATGTACTGGACAACTTTACAGCCTCAACTTATCCTCAGGATAGCAGTCAACTTATTCCTCCTTTTCACCATATCGCTTATCTCATCTAAATCCACAGTAAAACTCTTGCCAACGTGTATTTATACCATCCGCAATTATTGTATCAAAAGACAAGAAAATAACATCGCCAAAGAGTTTCTAACAATGGAGACAACCAGTCTGGCAATAATAGGGGCAGGAACTAGTGGACTTCTTGCCTGCAAGTATGCTTTAGAGAAAGGTTTTAATCCCATTGTTTTTGAAGCAGAAGAAGGAGTAGGAGGGCTTTGGAATCACACAATAGAATCAACAAAACTCCAGAACGTCAAAGACACTTACCAGTTCATGGATTATCCATGGCCTTCTTCGGTGAAAGAGATGTTTCCTAGTCACTACCAAGTTTTGGAGTATATTCGATCTTATGCTCAACACTTTGGTCTCCTTCCTTACATAAAGTTCAACTCCAAAGTCATTAGTATGGATTACGTTGGAGAGTCCTTGGAAGAAATGGAGGCATGGGATTTGTGGGGTGGAAAGAGCAAGCCATTTGACTCCAAAGGGAAGTGGCATATTGTGGTGCAAAATATGAAGACTTTCTCAAAAGAGGTGTGTGTGTGTATACGAATATATTTTAAATTTAGATTTTGTATGTGTTCTTAGCAATTTTTTTCTTCTTTTTTGTGTTGAATTTTTATATTTATTTGTCAGGTTCATCAAGTTAAGTTTGTAATTCTCTGTATTGGGAGATTTAGTGGAGTTCCAAACATCCCACAGTTTCCTTCGAATCAAGGGCCAGAGGTGTTCGATGGAAAGGTGATGCATTCCATGGACTACTCGGCTATGGATAATGATAAGGCTGCTGAGTTGATCAAAAGAAAGAGAGTCACAATCATTGGTTCTCAAAAATCTGCAGTTGACATAGCAGCAGAATGTGCAAACACAAATGGTGAGAAAATTTTCAACCAAATGTTGTTAAATATCATCTTTCCAACCATACCATGTTCATTTCTAGTGGTCCAGACTCTTTTGAGTATGGTTTTTCACAAGGCCACATGAAATTTTTTATTTACTAATTAAATGCTGAAGAATAAGAATTGATATTCAACCAAAGGCATTTTCAAATTTTTCTTGTCTTGATATATTTCTCTTTTGAATCTTTTACTTCTTTTTTAACAGGAGTGGAATATCCATGCACAATGATTCATAGGACTGTCCATTGGCGTCTTCCAAGTCCCACCTTGTGGAAAGTCAATTTTGGTCTCTTGTACTTCACTCGCTTCTCGGAGCTTTTGATTCATAAGCCCGGCGAAACTGTCCTTCTCAGCATTTTGGCCACTTTGCTTTCACCCTTGGTAATGCTCAATATCATGTCCATCTCCTATACCTCCATGAACTGATATGCACAGGCAAAAACTGCCATATTTACTTATTCTGATGTTAGAATTTTTCATTTTTACAGAGATGGGCGATTTCGAAATTCGCTGAGAGCTATCTTAGATGGAAGCTCCCATTGAAAAAGTACGGCATGGTACCCAACAGCAGCTTCCTTCAAGACATTTCCTCATGCACAGTTGCCATGCTGCCTGACAACTTCTATGACAAAGTAGAACAAGGAAGCATCATATTGAAAAGATCACAAGCCTTTGGATTCTGCAAACAAGGTTTGATAATAGACGGAGAATCTCAGCCACTAGAAACAGACGTCGTGATTCTAGCCACAGGGTATAGAGGCGACCAAAAGCTAAAAAATATGTTTAGTTCTCCAATCTTCCAAAAGCACATTATTGGGTCACCACCATCCTCAATGGTTCCTCTGTATAGGTGATTATAGAATTTCCTATGTATGTAGTAGTCTTTATTAACTTTGTCCATATTGAAATATGAATTGAAACATTAATTAATGGATATCTAAATCCTAATTATGTTTACTTTATTGACTTATGCAGGCAGATAATTCATCCAAGAATCCCACAACTAGCAATAATAGGATATGCAGAAGGTTTCTCTAATTTGTTGAATTCTGAGATTAGATGTCAGTGGCTAGCACAGTTCTTAAGTGGGAGATTTGAATTGCCTAGCATAAAAGAGATGGAAAAGGACGTGAGAATGTGGGAAAATAACTTGAAATTATACAGTGGAAAGTATATTGGGAGATCATGTATTGGTATTGTTAATACATGGTACAATGACCAATTGTGCAAAGATATGGGACGCAAACACAAAAGAAAGAAGGGAATTTTAGCTGAATTTTTTCAGCCATATGGGCCAGCCGATTACGCGGGTCTGGCCCATGATCTAGGAATGAAGAATGATTAGGAGTACTCGATTAGGAATATTGTTTTTAACATGCTTTCTGGTTTTAGTTCACTTGCTGTTAGTTGGACTCCAAGAAAATGTAACAATCCAGCTCATGAGCTAGGTCGGCAGGCATTGGCTTATGATGTGAATGGTTTTGTTATGCTTGTTAGCTTAAGAATGACTACCAAGAGGGGTGAATTGGGTTTGAAAACTTTTCACAATTATTGTAATTTTCTAATATAATCGCATAAGCAAATTAAAAACCCAATAAGATAAATGATGAATGCAAAATATAAGTGCTTGTAAAATAAAAGAGTAACAAAAAGAGGATGCAAAATGCTATTTATAGTGATTTGACAATATGCCTACGTCTATTATTACTGAGCAATATTTAACTCGAACTCTTTTATTATAATGACTTTTTTTGGGCACGATCACTTCATGTACAACGCCGGTGACTTGGTCTACCCGAGGCTAACGACGACCTCTTACAGCATCAATTTTACAGAGATTGACAAACCAAAAAATTCCCTCAATTTCTAAGACTTGGTAACCTATCACTTAAAAGAATATGATTAATAATTTTTAGCTCACTCACAAGATAAACTCTCCAAATATAGATGAATACAATGTAAAGCTTGTGTCAGAGGGTGTGATCAACTATCAAGAAAAGTATAGAATACGTAAGCTCAAAAGTGTGTAAAGAGTATGAATGCTTATTATCAAAATAATGTGAGAAATATTGCAATTAATACTTAGTTTTGAGCACAATGAATGGAGGGATATACATATTCTCCAAGTACTCAATTATGGCCTAAATAATATTTTTGGATCAAAATAATTGTTGCAAATGGAGTTCTAACGGTTAGAAAATTAGCTGTTATATACTAGTTTGCAGGCCGGGAAATTGGTTCTGCAGGTTGGAATTTGAAATTTCTAAAATTAAACTCCAAACGGTCATCTGATCGGTAGGCTGCCTAGGACAGCCGGTAGGCCTCTTGAGACCATTGGCAGGGCGGTCTTGTGAGTCCAACAGACCACCAAAAGCAAGGGACAAATTTTGCTTCTAAAGCATTCCACTGGGAGGCCGGTTGGCATATTCGACAGGCCGGCTTTCTTGAATCGGCAAGCCAACATGAGGCTGGAAAATCCAACTGCCAATCTTTTGTAACTGGCGGGCTGACCCAAAATAGTTGGTAGGCCGGTCCTGTTAAACATGACCTCCTAAGACATGTTTCCAAAATGCAGTTTTTATCAATTTTTGTTTAGTGATTTGTGTGCTTTTTAAGTGTGATTTTAAGTCTGCATTTTAGATACAAAGTTCAAATATGAAAACATTTTGTAGATCAAAGCGTATTATGCAAAGATTTAAAACAATTATGAATGTTAGTGTGTGTGTGATTTGAGCTTATATAAACTAAGTAACTAAAGATTATTGCTTACTTAAATAAAAGGCTTAAAACCAAAATCAAATGATCTTCAAGTCTTTGTGAGTACTTCCATTGCTTGATCGATCTTGAGATTTGATATTGCTCCAAATTTTAGTTATGCATTTACACTTAGCAAAACTCAAAACTTTATTTGTTATCGATCTTGAGCTCTCAATTGGTACTCGAAAAGAAAATAAGAACCTCTTAATGGAGGTTTGAGGTTCGAACCCGAGGGACGTGAAAGAAAACCCTGAGGGGCCAGAGGGCCCTAGAGGAGACAATAACGGATGCGTGGGATGGCATGGGAACGGTTTACTAATAAGAGCCATAAGTCCTTGGGCCCCGCAAAGTGGGTCCTATGGAGGCTTAAGGTGGGGCCCCGCACCAGACGCCACAATAAAACTAGCTCAATTGGTACTCAAGAAGGAAATAAGAACCTCTTAAAGGATGTTTGAGGTTTGAACCCGAGGGACACGAAAGAAAACCCTGAGGGGCCAGAGGGCAGCAGAGGGGACAATACGGATGCTTGGGATGGCACAGGAACGGTCTACGAATAAGAACCATAAGTCCAAAGGCCCCACAAGGTGGGTCCTATGGAGGCTTAAGGTGGGGCCCGTGCCAGACGCCACACCCATAATAGAAAACAATTGTAGGGTGTTTAGCATGGTGATAGAAACTGTTGATTAGAACTATTTTTGTTTCGCAATACGGATCATGCAAAGGATTTAACTTATCGCCATGATAGGAGGATTGATGATGGCATGTTAGGACATCTAACTAATTCCCCATAATAGAAAACAATTGTAGGGTGTGTTAGGATGGTGATAGAAACTGTTGATTAGAACTATTTTTACTATAGCATTAAAAGCTTTACACTGTAGCATTTTTTTTTATTGTTACCGTAGCATGTAAGAGCTTTACATTATTTATAACTGAAAAAATGGTGTAAACCACAACTGCCAAACACAAGGTTGATGTGGAGAATCCAGATTTTAGTGTAGAACCCAGGAATCTTCGTCTTACTTTATCCACATATGGAATGAATCCTCATTGCAATTTTAATACCAATCATAGTTCTTGGCTCGTCATTCTTGTCAATTATGATCTTGCACTAGATTTGTGCATGAAGCAAAAGTCCTTGATGTTAATTTTGTGGATCTTTGGATCTAATCAACCTGAAAATGACATTGACATGTTCTTGGCACTGTTGATCAATGGGTTGAGAAGATTATGAGAAAGTTGTATATAAGTCCACAATGCTTATTATGAAGAGACTTTCACACTCCGAACAATGCTGATATGGACTATTTATGACATGTGTGTATACAAAAACCTATATGATTACTCGGTCAAGAGTTCAATAGGTTTTCTTGTTTGCATAATGGAGACTCTTTTTTTTTTCCAGTTAAAGCATGGTAAGGAGATAGTTTACGATGGCCATAGACGATTTTTTGCCTATGAACCATCCGTGTCGTAGACAAAAGAAAGTATTTAATGGAAAGACTAAAGAAGGACAACCTCTAAGATCGTTGACAGGTTGCCAAGTATTTGAGATGGTGAGGAATATTAAAGTGGTTTTCGAGAAGACAAAAAATAAGAATAATGCATTAGTGGGTGAAGAAACTTGGAAGATGAAGTCAATTTTCTTTCAACTTTCATATTGGGATAGTTTTTTCATTTGCCACTCTTGGATGTCATGTACATTGAGAAGAAAGTTTGTGAATCAATAGTGGGTATGTTGCTTGCCATTTTCGATAAAACTAAAGACGACCTTAATGCGTGTTAGATCTTGTCAAAATGAATATAAGAATTGATTTTGAGCCATTAATTGATAAATTTACCCTCTGCAACTTTTAAATAAGTTTATCAAAATCAAAACGCTAATTAGTATGGTCTCCCAAAAATTGAATAAATTAAATCAAGCTATACAAAATCAATGGTTCTTAACTTGCTATCTCTAGGCCCTAAACCTTTTTTCCCCCCCTCATTTTGGTACTTGTTCATAAAATTGACAACAAATACTTGACATTTAATAGAGATAAGTATTAATTACAAAAATTCTCCCTAAACTATAGCATTTGTGACATTTTGCCCCTCGGACTTTAAAATGTAACATCTTTTTTCCCTAAAGTATGAACTGTTAATAAAAATGGTTTTTTTGTTAGAATTTTAATGACAATTGACAAATAATTTAAAAATTAGGGGTATTTTGGTAATCTTAGTTATACATAAATTAAAACTAAAATAAAAATAGTCTTTATTGATAATTTAAAAAAATCAATTAAAAATCCCTCTTTTTTATATGTATAGAAATATTCTTTTAAAATTTATTAACTTTTTTCACACTTAAAAAGTATCTTAAAATTTTAAAAAGGTGTAAATACTAATAAAAACTTCAAAAATATGAAATAAATTTTATTAATACTATCAGAGTCTTTTCTCTTTGAAAATTTTGTATTATATTGAATATATTTATATTATATTCTTTTCATTTCACTAGTATATGTAACTTTTAAAATTTTAAATACCTTTTAGGTGTGAAAAAAATTCAAAAAAAGTTTGGTATAAAAAAAAGAAGGATTTCAATGCTATAATGGTTTTATTTGATTTGTTTTTTTTTTGTTTTTAATCATCAATAAAGACTATTTATATTTATTTTTGTCAATTTTATGTCAAAATTCTAACAACAGGACTTTTGAGGGAGTTTTTGTAATTAATCTTAGAGATAATTACATGCCCTTCAAGTGATAGCTTAAAAATTTACAAAAAATAAATTCCGAGAGTGCAAAATATTAACTTTAAATGTTGATAAACAACTAAGAATTATATCATTTTCCCCTCTTTTTTTTTTTCATTTTTAACTTTGGGATTGTTTTAATAAAATCTCAAAACTTTAATGCAATTGACATCTTATAACTTTTATAAAAATTCAAAATCGAATATCAAATGGTAGGGATCAAAAGAGCTCAAATAACCAATTTGATCCAAAACTTTAATAACCAATATTTCACCAAAAACAAATAAAAAGTAACACACACACACACACACACGTATATAAATATCCAATATTCAATTATTTTGAGGAGCACACTGGCGCTGCGTGGTGGGTATACAACCCGCCAATTTCGTGTACGGTCACCCTGGCCATTGACGCAAAACAACAAACACCTTCTCTCCATCTCTACCACCGCACAGCCACCGACGGCTTGCAGTTTGTTGGTTGATTTTAATGGCAACGACGGTTTCTTGCTCTCTTCAACCCAGCCTCCACAAACCATTTTTATGCCCAAAACACCCAAAACTCCATCGCAAATATTCCCAATTCCGTCCTACTCATAGATACTCCTTTAATGGCGTCCGCTTATCCACCATTCGCGCGACGAGCTCTGCGATTGCCCTAGAACCGGTATTTCCTCGCTTTCCCTGTGCAATCATTTATTAAGAATTTGTAGGGAAAAAAATTTTGTGATACACACACACACACACACACACACACATATATATATATATATATATATATATATATTTGAATTTTCAGAATTCAAGCGTTGAGGAAAATCGAAGTTCGGAAGTTTCTGAAGTGTTCGCTTGTCCAGTGTGTTATGAACCGCTCATAAGAAAAGGGCCTTCTGGCCTTAATTTGTGAGTTTCAAATTCAATTTCAAAGATTTCTATTTGTTGTGTTTCTCGTTGTATTCCGAAGAAAGTGGATTTGTTTTTTTATTTTTTTATTTTTTTGCAGGGAAGCAATATACAGGTCCGGATTCAGGTGCAAAATATGCAACAAGTCGTACTCGAGTAAAGATATATATTTGGACTTGACTGTAACTGCTGGGTTGAGAGACTACACTGAGGTGAAACCAGCGAGGACGGAGTTATTCCGGTATTTCACCCATTTTTGTTACTTTTGTTCTCATGAAGACATCAATTTGTCTTGAATTTAGCCAGCCATTTAGTAAGTTAAGTTGTGGTATCAAGTGTACTTACTATTACAAAAGAAGAGAAAGTTACCGTAATGGTGTTTCTCTCATTGGGAAAAAAGAAATGAAAATGGTGTTGAAGAACAGATATAGAGGCTGGTGACAATGACATGTAACAAGTTCCAGCCCACTATTTGTAAAGAATAAAAAAAATAGAAGATGAGAAATAACTAACTAATAATTATTCGGCTGTTAGACTTTCTAATTACTAAAATACCCACACTATTTCTAATACTCCCCCTCAAGATGGAGAATGAATATTATGCATTCCCATCTTGCTTATCAGAGAACTAAACTGAGCTAGTAATAAAGGCTTCGTCAGCAAGTCTACAACTTGATGTTGTGATGCCACATGAAGCGTCTTCAAAACGCCACTTTGTATATTCTTTCGGTCTAGATGGTAGTCAAGCTTGAGGAATGCGCTGCAGCGAGCCTTCTTGGCGCTGCAGTGCACAGGCCAAAACCACGCCATTTTGTATCAGGCTGCAGCGGTCGCAACACCAGCAACTCTGAAGAAGATCACTGCAGTGCGAAAAAAACAACTTAGGGTTTGGCGCTGCAGCGACTCATAGGCCTGCTGCAGCACTGCTGGAAAAATATGTTTTAAAAAGAACAAAACTAACAACAAAACCCTTATCTTCTCTCACAAAACCACCCTTCTCACACTTCCTCTTGACCTAAGTCACCCTAAATCACCTCAATCTCGAGATCCAATCATAAAAGTCTCCATTTCTCATCATTAATCTTCACTCTTACACCCATTTTCTTCATCATCTCTACCAAAATTCAAACTCCACACCATCTTCTTCAAGGTTCAACATTCAATTCGTCATTCAAGTCTCAAGGAGCACAACATTAGGGGTATTCTTCTCTTTTTAATCCTCAACGTCATCACGTGAGTCCTCTTTCACGGTTGATTGGATTGTGAGAAGAAATTTGCTTATATTGAACCCTAGTGTCGTGTTTGGCCGAAAATTGTTGAATGTGGGTCTTGGTTTGGTTGAGAGAACTGAATTTATGTTGAGATTCTGTGGAAAATTTGGTTAATAGTGGAAGTTTGCAGCGAGATTGATTGATTGTCTTGAATGCTTGATTGGGTTTGAAGTGAAAAGCGGGTAATTTATCCTTCTTTGATGATGTTTGGTTTGATTTTGTGGAAATTGCTTGAAATTATGAGTTTTGCTCTTGTTTGGCTTGATTCATTGTGGTTAAATTTGCCCTAGTTTTGTCGGATTGTGGTGCTTGGTTGGTGTTATTGTACAGTTGATCGTAAAGGAGATGCTGTGGAGTTCGAAATTTGGGGGAGATGATGAAGAAATTGGGTGCGAGAGTGAAGATTAATGGTGAGCAAGGTAGATTTTTAGGATTGGAGGTAAGATTGGGGTGATTTAGGTCGAGAGGAAGTGTGAGAATGGCGGCTTTGTGAGAGAAGATGAGGGTTTTATTGCCAGTTTTATTCTTTTTAAGACAGATTTTTCCAGCGTAGGAGGTAGAGTGGTCAAGGAAGGAGAACAACCATGGGCAATACTTAATTGGTTTTCATCTCGCAAGACCAAGGCAAAAACCTTTCCAATCAGTGGCATAGGATCCATGAGCAGGATTCGAGTGCCAGTTTGGGCAAAGGAATCATTGAGACCCATCAGAAATTGAACCACATGTTCATGCTGTTGGCACTCAAGCCAAGGTCGCATTCCCCCACAGTGACAAGTTGGAACTGGTTAAAAATCCTTAAGCTCATCCTAGAGGATTTTCAAGCGAGTACAGTCGTTATTAACATCCATGGAGCCTTGGTGAAGAGCAATCAAATTCGTTTTGACTTGAAAAATCTGAGGACCATTTCTTTGGTTAAAGCGTTCTTTGAGATCTCTCCAAATTTCAATGGCAGAATCAAAATATAATAAGCTATCGGTGATCTCACGAGTCATAGTATTAAGGAGCCAAGAAGTTACCATACAATTGGACCGAATACAGCTACAAGAAAGAGGATCGTCGACCGGTGGACGGGAAATGTTGCTGTCGATGAAACCAACCTTGTTTTTGACGGTGAGAACTATGAGCATAGCTCTACTCCAGGTGTTGTAGTTGGAGCCGTCAAATGATGAGAGACCAAGATAAGGTCAGGATGGTTGCCGTTGTGCAAAAGGAAGGGGCTGCTGGGATCCTTCATGGGTGACGCGGCAACAATCTGATTGTTGTTATTGCCACGAGCCATCAGTTAACAAGGAATGAAGGAGAGTGCACAGCGGAGCAAATTTGCTCTGATACCATATTATGAAAGAAGAGAAAGTTGCAGCAATGTTGTTTCTCTCGTTAGTAAAAAAAAAAAAACAAAAATGTTGGAGAAGGACAGATAAAGTGGCCGGTGGCAATGACATGTAACAACTTCCATCTCACTATTTGTAAAAACAACAAAATAGAAAATGAGAAATAACTAACCAATAATTGTTCAGCTATTAAACTTTCTAATTACCAAAATACCCACACTATTTCTAATATTTGCTAACTAAGGACATCTTCATTGATGTTAAACTGATGCCAATGGTAAACATAGTATTTGAGTGTGAAAAACACTATCTAATACAATGTCATTTTTAATATGCCAAATTTGCTATATGTTAAACTCAAAACTTGACATTTAATGTCTATTGATTGATACATTGACTTTTTCACTTAATTGATAATCTTCAAATTATTTTTGCTTTAAAAGTCTATTTTTACAATTTTTAAGGTTTAATAATTATGACAAAAGGTAGATATAACATTTACAATAACATCATACATTAATAGAGTATAAAATAAAATAGCACATCAAATATGTTATTTTCGTACTTATTTGTGAAAAATATAACTTTGACATTGATATTTACATTGGAGATGGTCTAAGACATTCATATACATATGGGTCCCATGTGGGAAGATGAAGATCTAGCAGTGATCTACCATGGGGGTCCCACTGGGGGGGAGTCCACCCCTCACTTTTACTACCATAATGCGCTTTGCCCAAGTAGGCATTGAAGGTTTTTGTTTTGTGTCTCTTATTCACAAATGCTTTCAACCCATTGTTTTTACCTTGAGACATATGCTTTTCCCAGTTCAGCCGGAAAAAAAAAAAAAAAAAACTTCTTATGCCTTATTTAACTTGAGATTGTTGTCTGATATGAGGACTGCTTCTGATCTCGTGTGTTTTTCTGGGTTGTTGATCAATTCAATAGGAGCCCGCTTGTTTCATTTTTATATGAAAGAGGGTGGCGTCAGAATTTCAACAGAAGTGGCTTTCCTGGTCCTGATAAAGAGGTAATTGCTTCCCATGGAACTAGGCCTCTGGTTTACATACTTCCTCGGAACATTTCTCAATTTTACACTGAATTTCTATTCCAATGCCAAAAATTGACGTTTATGTAAGAAAGCCATTCTCCAACTCAATGTTAAACTTACTATCAACGTGACATTTGCTTTGTTAGATTTATCTAGCATATGTCAAATTTTTGATATTTGGTTGCTATTGGTTGATCGGTTTACTTTTTTACTTAGTAATTGCAGCATGATTTGTTTTTTTCAAATTATTTAAACATTGAAAATTCATTTTTACAATTTACAAAGCATAAAATTAATGACAAAAAGCAAATATAGTATTTGAAATAGCATTATGTCTTGTAAGGCAAAATAGAATAACATATCAAATATGTCATTTTTGTACCTTTTTTTTTCCTTGCCAAATACAGCGTCGGCGTTGCCATTTTACATTGTTGGTGGTCTTTTGTTTGGTGCGAATTGTATCAATAAGTAATTGCAATGGAAGTTATCTTAAAATGCATGTTTCTGATCATTAAGATTTGCGGCTCTTGGCATGCACGGCCTGCTGTATCTATTAATTTTTTCCCCCTTTTGTTGACATGATGCTTTAAACTCCATGCAGTTTAAAATGGCTCAAGACTACTATAAATCTGTTGAAGGTGGTCTTCTTGTAGATGTTAGCTGTGGGAGTGGCTTATTTTCCAGAAAGTTTGCCAAATCCGGGACATATTCTGCTGTGATTGCACTTGATTTTTCTGAAAACATGCTTCGCCAGTGTTATGACTTCATTAAGAGAGACGGTATGCTTTTAAAAAGGTAAGTTAATGTGTCTTAAATAAAAAGCTCTTATTATGTTTTTCTGAATTTTAATGTAATAAAAAAGAGGTTCATCTTGCTTATGCAAAGTTCAAATTCTGCAGTAATCTTGCACTTGTGAGAGCAGATGTTTCGAGGCTCCCATTCTCATCAGGTTCGGTTGATGCTGTCCATGCAGGTGCTGCATTGCATTGCTGGCCTTCTCCTTCAAATGCTGTAAGAGCTATTTCCTCCGGTTTTTCTCTTTATGCTAGCTAATGCTTATTGCTTAAATCCTTCCAGAATGATCAGGTTTGAGCTATCAATCAAAATTCTGTCTGATAATGGAGAAAAACATAATCTTTTCTTTACTTTAAAACTAGCCTGATCTAAACCCGTTGCTTGTTTATTCTTTCTTCCTTCCAATAGAAAAGCGAGTCTCTCTTTATTCTTCTCATTAATCGATTTATGGGTATCAAAAAGACGCGTTGTGTTCTTTCCCTTATTGATCCAGCCAATTTTCTGGGATTTCTAAAGCCAATTTTTGAGATAATCCTAATTAATGGGTTTGAAATGGTACAAGAATTCATTCCTAGCGCTTGTCACATAGATTTGTATATTTTAAAAAAATAAATAAATAAAAGAAAAAAGAAAAAAAAAAGAAAAAAGGAAAAAGCCCAAGTGATATAGGACGGGATAGAATAGAGAACAGAGATGAATTGAACCAAGACACAGAAGAAGAACCACTATACAGATAAGAATAGAACTTTAGAAAGGGAAAAGAGAGGACATGGCGAGAAAGAACAAGTTCAAATGGAGAAAAACCACTATAACATCAATGCTCATTCATAAATTCAATGCTCATTTATAAACCATTCTCTACAAATATCACTGTTCTATTTATAGGAGCCAAATTTTAAAGCAGTTCTAATTCAAAAGGAAAGCTAATCCTAATATTCAAAACAATCATGAGAGACAAAATAATCCTAAATTAAAATTATTAAAAATAAACTAAATCCTAATTGTTTTCTACATCACCAAGTTTACAGGGATTTTTGCTTAGGTTCATGCTCTTTCACGAAGGATCATCATCGAAATTTCGTTCCTACCTAAGATCAAGTCACTTGCTATCCATTCTTAAAGAAGGGTCATTTGTATGTGCGATTGGGGCTGCGCATGTACCCATCTAATGGTTTGATTCTCAAATAGCACTTGACAGTTGACACCTTATTGGGCAATTAATAAATAAAGATGATATAATGCTAGTTCTGATGAGCGATCGTAGCAAATATAGCTACTTACAGGAAATTGGGCATAGATGAGTGGCCCTAGGAATTTTGCTAGTTTTAACAATTAATAAGATGTTCCAACAATTAGCAATTTAACTAAACTTCGAAAAAATGGCAAATTTTAGTAATTTAGTAAATCAACTAGATTTACCACATTTCTTGATATTTTATTAGTTCTAACATATTGGCTGCTGCAAGCAGCAATATTTTCAAGTGGTGGTTCCAGCTGCAATAGAATTTCAGTTTTCTTTTTATTATACACTCTAATTTATAAGATCAACCACAATCGATGAACTTTCAAGCTTGCAAGTTTTTACTGGACCAAAGTAGTACCTTCTTGTTGAAAATCTTCCAAAGTTAGAATCCAGATTTTAGGGATTAAACAAGAAAATATTTAGCTGATTGACAGCTATAGAATCAGGATTTATTGGGTTGTAATTTGACAATTCTTCCTTTCCTAGTTTAGTTTTTCTTTCCGTTATTAGATTAGAAAAGTCAACCGCTGTACCACTATATATGTAGCATCTATGTATAATTTTTGATTTAGAGAAATAAGAAATATTCAATATTATCTCAAAACTCTCTCAAAACTTTCATGGTATCAGAGCTTTTTTAATCCTAGGGCTAAAACCGTGTCCGTACCGTCGTCAACAACCAACCCGTGTGCCATCTGCTGCTGTGCATCCTTACAGCCACCACCGTCTGTACAATCCGTACACGTCCGTACACACACCCTCCGTACGAACGTACACCCGATCGTACAGTGCCGTCCGTACACCGTCGTGCTCCCGTTCGTACGACCGTGCCGTCGCCGATCATCAGTCGCCGTCCGTGCAATCGTCCGTACAAAGTCGTACAATCCGTACAGTGCCGTCCGTACGCGTGCAGTCGCCGGTTTTCACAAGTCCGTACCGTACCGTCCCGTACACTCAGTGCAGCCGCCGGTTTACACATCCGTACAGACCGTACACTCACATGGTGAAATTCGAAATGGCCACAGAAAAACTCAATTCCTCCTCCACAACATCTGACGCCACCTCTCATCAAAATTCCACTGTCTCTAATCCTAGTGGAATGTCAGACAATAGCCAAATCCTCGTTACAGGACACAAACTCAATGGGAACAATTATCTCCAATGGTCCCAATCTGTGATGATGTTTATTTGTGGGAGAGGAAAAGATGATTATCTCACTGGGGAAGTTGCTATTCCAGAGAAAAATGATCCACGGTACAAGACTTGGAAGGCCGACAATCACTTGGTAATGTCATGGTTAATAAATTCCATGAACAATGAGATAGGTGAGAATTTTCTTCTATATGGGACGGCAAAGGAGATTTGGGATGCTGTGAGAGAGACATATTCAAGTTCTAAAAACACCTCAGAACTTTTTGAAATCGAAGCCAAACTACACGATCTCCGACAAGAAGATCTTACTGTCACTCAATATTTCAACACTCTCACCCGCTATTGGCAACATCTCGACATGTTTGAAGTCCATAATTGGAAGTGCCCCGAAGACACAGCTCTATACAGAAAAATTGTAGAGCAGAAACGGACATT
>CAMOHE010044718.1:0-2500 GCA_946598075.1 Artocarpus hirsutus
GCATGAGCATTTCTTTTGGCCACATATGAAGCGTGATATTGAGAGGATTTGTGGGAGATGCATTACATGTAGACAAGCTAAGTCTAGGCTGCAACCACATGGGTTATATATGACACTTCCTATTCCTAAAGAACCTTGGGTTGACATCTCTATGGATTTTGTGTTGGGGTTACCTAGGACTAAAAGGGGATAGATTCTGTGTTTGTGGTAGTTGATAGGTTTTCTAAGATGGCACACTTCATTGCATGTCATAAAACCGATGATGCATCACATATAGCTTATTTGTTCTTCAAGGAGATTGTTAGGTTGCATGGCATGCCTAGGAGTATTGTTTCTGATAGAGATGCAAAGTTCTTGAGTTACTTTTGGAAGACCTTGTGGGCAAAGTTGGGGACTAAGCTATTATTTTCTACTACTTGTCACCCACAGACTGATGGTCAAACTGAAGTAGTGAATAGGACTTTATCTACTTTATTACGTGCTGTCATTCAAAAGAATTTGAAAACTTGGGAAGATTGTTTACCGTATGTTGAGTTTGCTTATAATAGATGTGTTCATTCTGCAACTAAGTTTTCACTATTTGAAGTTGTTTATGGTTTTAATCCATTGACTCCTTTGAATTTAACTCCTTTACCTTTGAACAAATGAGTTAACTTAGATGGCAAGAAAAAAGCTAATTTTGTTAGGCAAATTCATGAGAAGGCAAGACAGAACATAGAGAGGCGTACCAAGCAATATACAAGGCAAGCCAATAAGAATCGCAAGCAGGTGGTGTTTGAACCAGGAGATTCGGTGTGGCTGCATATGAGAAAGGAACGCTTCCTAGAACAAAGGCATTCAAAACTCCTTCTGAGGGGTGATGGCCCATTTCAAGTGGTGGAACGCATTAATGACAATGCCTACAAACTTGATTTACCAGGTGAGTATGGTGTTAGTGCTAGTTTTAATGTTTCTGACTCATCTCCTTTTGATGCAGATGACAATTTGAGGACAAATCCTTTTCAAGAGGGGGAGAATGATGCAAGCAGTGGAGCTGTATAAGTTAGGAGCCATGTTTGTAATCCCTTAAGCCATTCAAGTGGTCCAATTACAAGATCTAAGGCCAAGCGATTCAAGGAAGCATTGAATGGGCCCATTCAACAAGTTTGTGACATGTCACATAAATGGAGCCCCGGTATTGGCCCAAATCAATCACAAGAGAGCCTAGTCACTATGATTAAGGTTCTAGAAGATTCATATTGATCATGGTGCATGATTCCAGTAAATTGTGGAGCAAACTTATAATTTCGGGAAACCTTCCTATTTGGATCGACACGTGGGTGCCATGTCGTCAAGTTCGAGTCTCGTCATCAAATTATCTTCCTAATGTAATTTTTGTAATTTCTTAATTGCCAAACTCGGTTTTGTTAGGCAAGAAAACAAACTTGGATATTTTCCCTTTTTCTAGATTAGGTTAGGCGCATTTTAAGGGATAAAATTAGGTACTTTTCTTTTATGTTATTTCTATTAGATGACAGCCAGCAAAGTCAGATTTTAGGGAATAATTTCGCTTGGGAAAGCGCCAATTAAGAGATTTTCTAAGTCAACATTCAATTAGGGATTCTTTTGTGCTGAAAATCTTTCCTATATAATTGTAGACATTTCATTATTCTAATTTTAATAAATCAGATCATTATTACAACTTTGGGTGAGACTTTCTTGCGTTCTTCTTATTTTCTTGAGAAGACTCTTTGAACTTATCAAGATTAATCTTGTGGCGTTCAACAAACAGACTTATCGTCTAGAATTTAAGTGTTCTTGCAAATTCTAGGTGTGGCGTCTTCCTATCTATGGTTCTTGGTTCGTGTCTCTTTAGATTAAGGGTCAAGGCTCAACAAACGTGTGTATTAAGGGATTAGGGGTTCGATTCCATATTTGGTGTAGGGTCTTGTTGCATTAGTCAACGGGGTTCATATCAAGTACGGCACTCAATGTGCATGTGCGGCTGATTGTCTCCCTTCCGGCTCTATTTTGATGAGCAAAACTAGCCTTTGTTCACCCTCGGTAGTAAACACACTCTCTTCTTATTGTAGAACTCTCCGGACCAAGTTATTTAGCTCTTCTTTGAATCTTTTAGCTCGAGCCCTCGTCACTAGGCCAACTAGAACTTGAACCGGATCATGAAAATTCCTTGCAGCTTGATGTCCTCATCATTCCCCCACTCTTGAGAAGGATTTGTCCTCAAATCAACACCTGCATCGAAAGCACTCAAGTTAAAACATTGAAAGTAGAGTTAACACTATACTCACCTAGTAATTCAAGTCTATAGGCATTGTCATTGATCCGTTCTAGCACTTGAAAAGGATCATCTCCTCGGGGTAGCAACTTAGAACGTCTTTGTGCTAGAAATCGTTCTTTCCTCATGTGTAATCACACCCAATCACTAGGCTCAAAAACCACCTTCTAACATCCCTTGTTAGCTTGCTTGATGTACTAACATGTATTGTTCAATTCTCTCTCT
>CAMOHE010044718.1:5000-16221 GCA_946598075.1 Artocarpus hirsutus
CTTCCTCATCGGATTCGGGCTTTCTCTCTTCTTTCTCTCTTTGGTTGTGTGTTTCTCTCTTCCCTCACCCTCACTATGCACAGCCTCACTCTTCTTTTCACTCTCATTCTTTTGCTCTCTCAAATTATCTTGATCTCTCGGTTTCTTTTGTTCACTCAAGTTTTGTAATCTCACTTGATCCTCATAGACTTATTTTGGCGTCATCGAAACTAGGGTGATTGTCCATTGATTGAATAAGAATGTGTACTTGTTGGTGAAGCTGTCATGCTACACATGTCGATCAAATTGCCACGGTCTACCTAACAAGAGATGTCCAGCTTGCATCGGTACTACATCACACATTACTTCATCTTCATATTTACCAATCCAAAATGGTACGACCATCTACTTTGTAACCCTCACTTCACCACTATCATTCAACCATTGTAGCTTGTATGGCCAAGGGTGCTTAATTGTTGTGAGCCCTAGCTTTTCCACCATGGACCTACTTGCAACATTAGTGCAACTACCACCATCGATAATAACACTACATACCTTGTCTTTAACATGGCAACGAGTGTGAAAAATGTTCTCCCAATGTACTTCTTCCTCTTCTTTAGCATGCAAGCTTAAGGCTTGACGTGTGACTAGTCCTAACATCTCACCATGTTTGGCCCCAAACTCTTTGTCTCCCATGGGGACATCCTCCAATGGTGGCATACCATCAAGATCAGCTTCGTCTTCGGATTCGATTTCACAGTCTTCCTGGATAACCATAACTCGCTTGTTTGGACATTGGCTAGCTATGTGTCCTCTCCTTTGGCATTTGAAGTATTTAATCTCACTAGAATGATTCAAAGTAGGGGCTGATTTACCTTGAGAAAACATGGTGGAGGTGGCTGGTTTATGCTCAAGTTTGGCCTTAGAGGTGGATGGATTTTCTTCTTTCTTTGGGTAGCTCGTCCTCCAAGGAGCGATGTGCAGATGTTGTGGGGCTGGTCTTCGCCGTGCACCACCTCTCTTGAATTGCCTCTCAACCTTGATTGCCATATGCACCAAATCCTCCAACCCAACATAATGGTGTCTCTCGATCGTGTTGGCAATCTCTCGGTTTAATCCATTCAAAAATCTAGCCATTGTTGCCTCCCGATCCTCTTCCACATTTGCTCTAAGCATAGCCATCTCCATCTCTTTATAGTATTCATCTACGCTTCGGTTACCTTGATGGAGACCTTGCAACTTGAGGTATAGATCCCGGTAGTAGTGACTTGGCACAAATCGTCGTCTCATCATTCTCTTCACTCATCCCAAGTTTCAATAGGACGATCCCCTTTCCACCTCCTATTGATGCACAATTGATCCCACCACACAATAGCATAATCAGTAAACTCAATGGCAGTAAGTTTTACCTTCTTTAATTTGGAGTAGTTGTGACAATCAAAGACTAACTCCATCTTTTTTTCCCACTCAAGGTATGCTTCGAGGTCCTTGAAATGTCAGAATTTTCATCTTGATGCTTCCCAAGTTGTTGTCTACCTGGTTCCTAGCTTCTCTACCCTGACCAAATCTCCTATGGCTGCTCACTGACATCCTATCAAACTCCTCCTCTAAACCGTCCCCTTCAAGTTCATCCAAATCTTCCACTTCCTGTTGGTACAACCTATTCCTCCTTGGGGCATTCGGAGCAATTGGTAGTTGCCCCCGTTGTGTTCCTCTTCTACCCTATGCAACCTCTCATGGATTTGATCTAACTCCCTCCTCAACATCCATCTTATCTCTCCCATGAATGCCTGCATTTGCAAATTTGGTCCAACAGGTGGTTGAACCTCTTCATTTGTGTTATTCTCTTGATTTTGAGACATGACTGAATTCTGTAAAAGAAAGTTAGAATGATATAGAAAGGAACCTCACCACACTCCCTCACGTGTTTCACTCGAAATAAAATGATTCACTCAAATTCACTCGTGTTTCACTCAATTAATTTAGCTTTTACCCTCTAATATGCTCACTCTCTCTACCTTTTTCCACTCGTATTCTTCTTTTAGTTCTTTCAAAACTAATTAAACAATAACAAGAAGGATTCAGGTAGAAAGTTAAGGTAAGAGACAAACCAAAGGAATCAAATTTGGCCATAGATTTTGATGAATTTTCTCACTCAAGTGTGGGGTTTTGGCAAAAAGGGATCTAAGATGTAAGAAACAAGAATAGAACAAAAAAATTTAAGAAGAGTTTCCGACTCTTTTTTTTTTTTTTGGTTTCTTTTGGGGGATTCTTCTAATCTTGATATCGTAATTCTAGTTTGACATTATGGATTTTGTCTTGTGACCCCACCTTACAATCTTAATTTCCAGATTTGGAATTGGGTTTCGTCACGTGGTTGGCGTAGTTCATATCAGTTGGTATCAGAGCAAGAACCTTGGTATGATGAAGATGCCACAAACGGGTATGAAAAGTCTGTTTGATAAGTCAATTGAATGCCACAAGGAATCCTTGATAAGTTCAGATAAGTTTCTTCAAGAACTCAAGAAGAATAATTTTCAATATGAATAATCATCAAAAACTGAATTGAAAATTCACATAGGGTTTATATTTAAATGTAAAATTCCTAATCTACCCTTAATGAAAGTAACACTTAAATAAACCCTAGGATGGAATTATTTAACTTAAGATTCCTTCCTCCTAATCACACCTATAATAAAAGCCTAAACAAAGATTCTAAATTTTAAATTTTGAAACTGAAACTTAAACTAAATTAAGATTACAAAGAATTCAAATCTTGAACAAAGAATTCAAATCTTGAATCTTGAATCTTGAATCTTAACTTGATTCTTTGCTGGACACACCACTACTACATGTGTACGTGTATGGAATGAACATGCAAGTTGGCCATGCAAGGACTCAATGCATGAGTACGGCACTCAATGCACGTGTATGGCTGATTGTCTCCCTTCCGGCTCTACTTTGATGAGCAAAACTAGCCTTTGTTCACCCTCAGTAGTAAACACACTCTCTTCTTGTTGTAGAACTCTCCGGACCAAGTTATTTAGCACTTCTTTGAATCTTTTAGCTCGAGCCCTCGTCACTGGGTCAATTGGAACTTGAAGCAGATCATGAAAATTCCTTGTAGCCTTGATGTGCTCTTCAAATCTTCAGCTCCAGGCTACTTCTCTCTAGAATTTCAGCTCACTCACGGGTTTCTTTCTCCTAATTCCTCCACATCTTGTAAAACAGGGACTGTAGGGTTTTTAAGAGGTTGTTGCTCATTCAACATCAAATCTCAACCCTTGGATCAAGAAATTGGGGCCAAGATTGCCCAAAAACACAAATTAGCACAAAAATGGCACAAAACAACTACTAAGGAAGTGCGGCCATAGAGTAAAGTATGCAACCGCATACAGTGCACAAGCTACTGGCAAGTCCATGAAAGAAAAGTGGCATGGTTGCGTGGATCCTCTAAGCTAGCAAACTGCTGTGGAAAAATGTGGCACGAGGCTACGCTCCATTTTTCAATGTTGTGGCACTAGACTGGGGTTGCCTATACCAAAGGGACCTTCCACGCTCCATTTTTAATGTCAAAAAAAATCTATAAATCCCTATTTTATTAAGTTCCTACAAATAACACTAAAAAATCAAAATATCACAAATGCTTGAGGATTTACACATTATTTGAGCTCAAGAAATGCTTAATTTGTGAGCAAAATAATTACTTATCAGTTATGTTTCAATTAGTCATGCATATCAAGTGTTGGACAAATATTATGAATTATGGTATGAAAGGAAAATTATATAGAATGACTAGTTTGTGTATTATATATTAAGGATATGCCAAAAAGGCAAAAAAGGGACCTGAATAAATGAAAAAAATGAATTTTGTTGCATATTCTATTGCAACATAAGTTATAACAAATTTCAAAATTTTGTGTTTTTACACTAGAGGTTGAATTGATTTCAGAGCTTAACATGAGTTTTGACGAGATGAACAACTTTCGTAAAGAAAGTTTCCTCGAATTTTTATTGGATCAAGTTAAAGAGGAAGGTTTTCAATTGTGCTCGTTTTGCAAAATGGCCTAAAGTCCATAAAGATGCTTGATTTTGGAAAAAGTTGAAGCATACAAATTATAGATTTCATCAAAACTATTAAGGTTTATGAATTATATTTTAGTCAATTTCTTACAAAATTCAACTTATGAATTTTAAAAGATTAAATTAAGAATTTTTTCTAAAATGGATTTGAAAACAAGGCCTGAGCTTTTCAAATTAGCTTAACACCTCTATGGGAGAAATGTTCCACACAATGTTGAGTATAAAACCGTATGATGGAATGTATGATCTAATAATAGTTGTTCTAAGTTATGAATTGTGAAAATTGGTCGGCGATAAAGATTTAAGCTATTAATCATGTGTCATTTAAACAGGACACAAAGCTAACTAGTAGAAGGAAAGGATTAAATTGGAAAGCGCTAGAGCAGAATCCAAATAAGTCTCCAATTTCATGTACGGCGTGAAGAAAATGATTTTCAAATGCTATACGTATGTTTGAAGTTTAGAAATAGGTTTTAACCTCATATATCCAATGAGGATATGACTGTCAATACTTGAAACTTGATTGGAATATGTTTCCATTTGATATGCTTACCAAGAACTGATGAATATTTGATATATTGTTAAGTTATATGTTGTAACATCCGTTGTTTTCTTCTATGGATACTTGTGTTAATTTAATGTTAGAATGTGATATTTTAAGTGCTATTATTATTTATGTTAAGTAAATTAACTTTTTATTTAGTAATATCATAGGTGACGGCCAGAAGGGATCAATGTACTAGAGATATTCATGTCAAAAATGATGATAAGTATAAAATATTTATTATTTTTTTAGAGCTTCAACTTGCTCTAAATTTATAATCTTTATAATGCCCTAAAATGATATATGCCCTAAAGTTATATTCTTGACAATGACATAAATTTTATGGCATGTTTTCTCATTTTTATAGCATCCATGATGTCATGATAATAATGTGTCAAATAATATTTTTATAGGGTTATAAATACATGTATGTGATATGTGATTATTGTGCTTAATTTTATATTTTATTGTATTGTATTGTATTACATTATATTTTATTATATTATATTGTATTGTATTGTATTATATTATATTAAATTATATTATGTATGGATAACGAAAACAGTTGCCGTGTAACAAAAAAAAAGAAGGAAACAAAAGAATTTCCTGTGGAAATCAGAAAGAAAAAGAAAAAAAAAAGGAAACTTAATTAAAATAGGAGTAGGTTTACTTATGCCTATAAATATGTGGCTTCACGCATGAATATTATGCCTATACCTTCTCTTGCCTCCATATTTTCTCATATTCCTCTATGTTTTTAAGATCTCTTTTTTTCCCTAAATCTCACATACCATTAGTTTAGAATTTTGCTTTTTTCAAGATTTTCTCTCTCAAAGAATTCAAGAATACAATGTATGAATTTATTTATGTGTATGGTGTTTTGGTTTCATTAATGAATGTATTTATAGTTATGAGTGTTTGATATGATTAAGGTTTGGAATTTAGGGCATGTTGTTATATTAGAATGTGGTTTTGGTTTCAATTGTTGAATTTTTGTAATATGTCATGAACGTGATGATTTTAGTTTTTGGGAATAGTTAATTTATGATGTTTATATTATATTTGATTTTTAGGGTTGTAGGAGTTTGGTACAAATTTAACATAATTTTTGTTATTAAAATGTGATGAGAGAATTTTAGAGTTTTTAGATTTTTGCTAAGATTTCTTGTAATATTTTGAGTTCAAATGATTTTATTTTGCTACGATTTTTAGATATGATATGTATATATATATTTTAAATGTTACGAGCTTTCAATCAAACACTGCTCACAAAATTTTATTTGCTAGTAAATTTATATTTGTGGTTTATATAGTCTGTCTTATAGGCTAAAAGGCATCTTTTGATTCTAAACAAAAATTATGATCATTGTTAGTATGTTAACTATAAGTATCTATAAATTTTTAATTTCATATCTTTCTTCTGTTTTAAGATAAAATTTGTTCATCACCAAGTACTTAGTGCTTATGAATCTCTGTCGAATATGCTATATATAATTTGTGAAATAATAAATTACACTTTTAAAAGTGTTTTACATGATTTATTATTTTTCTAGAGTTTGTTTATATATTAAGCATGTCATATAAAAATTCTAGAAGCATATCATATATATTTGATTTTATAAGAAGCCTTGAATAAAAAGTGTTTGCTGTTTAACATGTCTGATTTTAATTTTAACTCTAAATTTAAACATGTATTTTGAATTATTCCAAATTTATTTGGAGCTAAATTTTGAATATGTTATGTTTAATGTGTGTATGATGTGTAATAATTTTTATAAATTATTTTATGGCATAAATGATTTAATCCATAATTTTTAATTAGGACTGCTCACTACCTAGACTTTGCTGGTGTATTTTATAATATTGACTTTATGATTTATTTAAATTAAAAAATGAAATTTTTATGTCTAAAGAAAAATCTGAGCATTAATATTTCTGCAAATTTTCATGCTCTAATTAAATATGAATTGAAAGATACATGGTGATGTATCCTTGAAGGTCGTCAGTTTTTGTGACTAGTAGATTTACTTGAATGTTTAAAAAATTTTAAAAATATATTTTGGATTAATATTTTCAAGAGAAGAAAATTTGATTGATGTTCTTATGTGTTAGCTATACTATGGATTAAGTTTTAGACTTTATTCATGGTTATAAGTTGAGATTAATTTTGCTAAGTAATTAAAGATTAAGTTTTTTGTCTTTATGTTTCTTGACTTTAAGTGCATATTATGATTCAAAAATGCTTTGTTTCATTAAGAATGATGTATAATGTTGTAATATGGTATTAAATAATATCATGAACATGAATATTAATTTCATGTATCAAATAAATGATTGACATGAATACTTCAAAAAGTAAGCACATCGAGAACCATGGCAATGTCACTTGATTTAAAGTTTAGTAAGCAAGCAAGTCAAGTAAGCACATTCTCACCTGCAAGATATGAAAATGTTAAGCAATGTTTTATAAGCAAAGGTTTGTGATTTAAGGTTCTCATTTCAAGACCATTTTAAGATTTATTTTCCTAAGCATGTTTTTATGGTTTATGACAAGTTTTCAAAAAAAGCTTATATATGTATATGTGCGTGTGTGTGTATATCACTTAATTAAAAGTTGTATACCCTATGCTTATGTTTATAATATCACACAATCTTTAGACTTGTCATGTTTGGTTTGAGACTAGCTGCCTTACTCGTTCCATGATGGTGCGCCCATGATGTGAACGGTGCAAAGCTTGAGCCCCTAAAGATAAAATGAATAACATTTCAATACGAAAGTTTAAATAAAAGATATTTTATATATAGGAATATGTGTCTTGTGCACTATTATGTTTATGATTATGATCTTATGTTATATTTTTTGAAAGTTCAAATTTTACGTTGTGAGATAAAATAGTGTACTTACTAAGCTTATGCTTAATAAGTTTCATATCAAATTATAGACAAAGGTAAAAGACACATGGAATAGGTGGATGATACGAATGGGTGTATGTGCAAGAAATGTTAGATTGAAAACAAAATCACGCCATAAAAAGAATTAATTACTTGAACAATGATTTATTATTAATATTATTTTCTTCTCTAATGTTGATTTAAGACTTGGTTTATATTCCTATGGATTTTCTAATCTTTTAAGATTGTTTAATATTTTCTAAATTGTGGTTTTTTGAGAACTATGTCATGTTTCTTTTGTTTTGATATGATTAAACTATTTCGACATATAAATATTTTTCTCAAAGGTTTTAAATATTATTTGAAGTTTTGTGTGTGCCTATAATTTAAAAATGTTTGTATTTGTAAACTAACCATTTCTACAGCATGCCAATTAGCTGAACACTATAGGTATTCCATCAAGCTAATTGAGATGGGAGAAGCAAATCTGATAAGTAGTTTTCTAATATATATATATATATATATATATATGCATGCTTTCCTAGGATATCTACTTGAGTGTAAGTGTTTGATTTGAATTGCTTAGCTTTAAATAATGATTTTAACAGCAAAAGTAACGATTATTGTGACATATCTAAGGGGGCGTTACATATCTCATGTCATGACAGAAAGCATGTTCACTAACATTATAGGATTGGTAATCTGAACATGAGTGAAAAGATAAAATAGTATCGAACCAGTTCCTTGATGTGAGGTATTTAAAGTTAAAAGTTAAGGCCTTCAGACCTAAGGAATGGATTAGGAAGATGTAGATCCCTGTCTAAAGAGATAATCATGTTAAGTTATGACCTCGTTGTGGTCTTAGACATACACTTAGGCCCAATGTTCAAGATAAGTAAAATAAAATGAAGCTCATAATGAAGCACAAATGGAATCATGCAAAATGTCTTTGCTAGTATTCCTTTATGAGAAATGTTCATGTATAAAGTTTTAGGAAAAACATTTCATGAAGAACATTTTACAAAAGATCATTTTTCTGAAGAACATTTTACAAAAGATCTTTCATAACATTTTATGACAAATGTTTTATGAGGTTTTATGAAAAAGTTTTATGAGGAATGTTTATTAAAATATTTTATGATAAAGGTTTTATGAGAAACATTTTATGAAAAAACAATTTCACAAAAGAAGTTTTAAGAAAATGTTTTACAATAACAGTTTTGTGAGATATATTTGAGCTTATTGAGAAAAAGGACATCAAAGTTCCTTCATGTGTAGGAAACAATGTACAAGGACAATATGAATATTTCATAGGCTTGGCAAGGCGGAGGACCAAATGCAAAGGTTGGATTATGGATACTGCTACTATTGTTTTTGATAGTATTGAAAAACTCTGTAATTGTTAAAGTATAAATATATGTTTTGAAAGTTATGTTTCTGCTCAAGTTTATGTTGCAACAAAATTTACAACTGTTTAAAGTATGATTTAAGGAAAAAAAATTTACCCTGCATTTTCTTACTAGTAAATAAAATTAAGATTAAGAAATAAAGTTTAAGAAAACTAAGTAACAGCTCGAGAAGCCAGGTCATAACAGATGGTATAAAAGCAGTTATCCTGACATCCTACTACGCAATATTATACGTCCCGCTTTGTCACAGCTTAAGTAAGTTAATGTCATGTTTATGATAATAAAGTAAGGTTCTTATGATACCAGTATTGTTATATACAACCGTTGTATCCCTACATGTATGATTATTCAACATTGACCAGAGGATGAGCGTTGCATTTCATGATGCTATTTCTACGTTTTGGTGATCTTTAAAGGGTGCTATATCCTACCTATGGACTCAAGACGGTCAATTTAGGGGTGAAGTTATGTCCAAACTAGGCACCGTAGGAGTCAAGTCAACACCAATCAAACTTTGTCAATGTTAGTCAACGGTTGACCCAACCACTAAAAATCAAGAAATTGTGCTCATGACTTGTTTTGATATTTTAAATGTGACTGTGACCTCCATTTAAGCCAATTTCATTCTATTAGAAATCGTCTGATACCGACTGTATGTAGATTATGGCAACTCTGATTCAACTAACGATGATGATGACGTTGATAAAGATTTTGTCTAAGTACCATTTACATGCATGAGAGCAAGAAATTTAAGGATTTGAGGAACAGATTGCTCGCCAAAACTAGGCATCATCAATGCACGAAGTCTTCCTACCACTATATTGATAGCTTGAACTAAGGACTCCTATTAATATTTTGACACTTGAAGCACCAGAATCTGATCATTCTTCTAACTTATTAGAACCATATAATAGAAGAAGCTTATGGAATATCATATTCTGTTCACTTCGCATAAATAATGAAGCAAAGTGATGTTATCAAATTCGTTAGCAAAAAAAACCTTCTGTGCCCACGGGTGAAAGCTAAAGATCAACACGCTACAAAAGAATTGCACAAATTTACAATTTAAAGGTCGAGACAGGACTAGATGACCATGGATTTTAAGGATAGATACCCCAATTTCCTAATGATCATGATGCAATATCAATAATATTGGTCCGATTGACCAAATGAGCCCATTTTTTGCTTTTTAAGCTTAATAACTCTATTCTAAAGAACAGTAAGCCAAGCTATATGTCGCTTACAAGATCATGTACTATGGGATTCCAATGATTATCATCTCTAACTGTGACAGTTATTTCATGTCTAATTTTAGAAAAGCATATATCAAGAAAGAGTACGAAGCTTATTTTAAGCATTTTAAGATGGAATGCTAAACCTTAGATGGATGGAGACTATATTCAAATATTAAAAGATTAGAGTTGCACAACACAAGCATAATGTTACAATTAGAAGAGATGAAAAGAAATAAGAGTACATTTTTTGTCAAGGTTTTGTGATGGAATTACAAATAGAAAATATAGCATGGAAGCAACAAGAAGACATGAAGAAGAGTTACCCATGATTATTCTAATTTACGAGGACAAAAATTCTTAAGGTGGGTATAACACTCAAAAAAATTCTAGTGATTTAAGAGTGTTTTTTATGAGGGCATCGGTAGCACAAGCAAGAGCACAAGGGAAGAGACATATTTAGATCTAATTCAAGTTCCCATTGGTCCGATTACGAGAGCTCGTGCAAAGAAATACAAAGAAATGCTTATTGGGCTGATTCAAGCATCTTGGGCTCAAGTTATCGCATGGAGGCCCATTGAGGGAATTGCATGTGACATCCAGACCAACAAATGCGTGATTCAAGTTCTAGAAGGGACTGAATAATCCTATGGCTGCAAATAATCTGGCTACTTTCCATTTCAGTTACTTTTCCAATTTGAGGCGACAAGTGGCAAGAAGAATCAGCTAATTGCCTGATTATTGTCTAGTTTCTTTTTCTTTTACAAAACATGCGTTTACTTTTATATTATTGTAAGGCTTTTAAGCCATTTAGGAAACTTACTTTATTTGCTTTAGATTTAGCATCTTTTTGGCTGGTAATTGATTTGCCCGAAATCAATAGGGCAATTAGGAGCTCAAAATTCGCAAAGCAGAAATCACTATATATATTGTAATGGATTTCATTCAATGGTAACAAGTTTTTACATACAATTTGAGGTTTAATTCCCTTCGGTTCCTAAACAAACTATTCGAACTTATCGGAAGATTCCGTAGCGTTCAAAGACTTATCAATCAGTCCGTCCATAACTGATTATGGCGTC
>CAMOHE010044719.1:0-42244 GCA_946598075.1 Artocarpus hirsutus
CCAATTCCGCCCATGCCATAAACTCCAACTTTTGTAACTTTATCGTCTAACACGCAAGCCAAAATCTCTCCCACTTTTCGTTTAAACGATTCACCTCCGAGTGCTCCAATTGTCGGCAATAAGTCTCCACGGTTCGGAAGTGACATGACCAGACCATCTGGGAATATCCCTTTTCTGTGAAGTTCTTCCACCTCCGCTAGCTTTTTACTGACTTTCTTCCCAAGTCTAGCACGAGAAAAGAACTCAACTGTTCTAACTTTTTCCTCAACGCTATGAAGTTCTTCACCAATCTTTTCTACACATTCCATCCAGTTTTTCACTTCGTTCTTCAACTTCGTTCTCCCGTGGATTATCTCGGTGGCCGCTCTCGACTCGATGTCTCCCTTCCGGCAGTTTAATTCCTCTAACTTCTGTTTTAGAGTCTCCATGTTTTCATAGATATTTCTATGATCTTTCCAACGTCTGCAAATTGAAGGTGACATACAATCGACAAGTTGGACAACAGCTCCTGCAATCTCCATTCTTGACTGATTGTGATCCCTACAAAAGATTTCGCATTATATACACTACAAACTTGATTATGAAACACTAAGAAGAGAAATATGGTTACTAATTACTTGGAGGAAAACGTAAATTAAAGTCCTATCTCATTGTGTTCCAAAAACTAGTACAGGTTTAGCAGTTATATATACAAGGATAATTGGCCCTCAAAAAACATACACACACGGATTATTTAGTTGCCTTAAATGCTTAAAGTTAAAAAAGGGAAATGGTAGTAAATGTCATTTTTTTTTAAATTATATTATAGTAAATAACAGGTTTTGAAAATATTTATAGCAAATAGTAGATTTTTAGTGAAACAATTTATTTACCTTTTATTTATAGTATAAATAGGAAATAGATTTAAGATACAAATAATTTATTTATCCTTTGTTTACAATGTAAATAAAACAATTTTTTATTTGCACAGTAAATAAATTATTTACATCGTAAATCTGCTATTATTTCAACCATTTTCAAAATATGCTATTTATTTCAAAAAGTTTCAAAATTAACATGCTATTTCTCTCATTCTCCCAAAGCTAAAAAGTCTAATAGATTAAACTTTACAGGGAGAATATAGCTCTATACTAGTAGTATACCTTAAGTAATAGACTGGTTATGCTTTTAGTTCTTTGAGTACTACTCCAGAGAGCATGCGCAGAGGTAGAGTCGAGGGATAAAAGAACTTTCTTGCTGACACCCTGAAGTAACTGAGATTCAGAATACAAGGATTAGCTATCAATATTTTAGCTTTAATGAAAAAAAATAAAAGATAATACAGAAACTATAATTATAATATTATTTCACTGTTTAACCTTTGATCTATTCTGGATTTTACTTTTTAATTTTTTGGATATATTTTGGATCATAATTCGACATGCAGATACCGGTTTGTTATGTATTCTTACTTTGTAAAGTTTTATCATATGTTGTTGGTGATACAATACATTGTGAAAAGTTTCCAAGGGATATTACCGCCATAATCCCTAATCTTTCTAATCTTTGATACTTAAGTCTTTGTCTTAAGAATTTAAATACTCAATTCTCCAAACTCTTAATCGGTTGGTATTTAAGTCCTCACTTTAAGAATTTGGACACTCGAATCTTAAACTTTTATTTTGTTGGCACCGTTAGTCACCATTTCACAAATTTAGATACTAAAGTCTCAAACTCTAAATTTGTTGTCGCTGTTAGTCCGAGCATTTTTTTTCAATTAAATGCTATATAAAATGACAATATTTTGAGGCTTTATGGTTTCTTAGGTCCCAAAAACACACACATATATATATATATATATATTTACAAAAAAAAAGAGTCCCCCAGAACATATATTTTTGGAATTTAACAAAAGCAATAGCACATTATAATTTCAAAAACAAAAGAAGAGCTTTTGGGAACTTTCAGTTAAAAAGATACATATGTTTTTTTGGATCTAAGGAACAAAAAGCTTTAAGATATTGATATCTTTTATGACATTTCACAATAAAAACATGACAAGTACTAATTGCGCTAACAATTTAAAAGTTTGGGATTTAAATGTCTAAATTATTAAAATAGAGATCTATGTGCCAAAGGTTTAAGTTTGAAGACTTATGATGCAAAAGTCCTGTATACTAAATATTTACAAATATATTAACAAATAAATAGTAAAATAGTTAATTATATATATATATATATGCACTATTTTTTTTTTGGTAATATAATATATGTACTAATTGTGAGAATGACAAAAAAGGGCAAAAATAGCAAAGCGACGCTCAATGACCGAGTGTTTCACCAAAGAACAGACAATGGCTCGAAACGACATAGGGTAAATAAAAAGACTCGAGGGGAATGAAAACCCAAACTGGCCAGTAGCAGATCGGAATAATATGCAAATTCCTAATTTAATAAACATATTAATACAAAAAATATATTAACTAATTAGTAAATACATTACTCATATATGATTTTCTAATATACTAATTGCTAAGTACTAAATTAATAATTTCTAATTCACCCTCTAATCATGCGGGTAGAAGACATGGTGCCTTGCAATAGACTTTCCTTTTTTCTCTTTTTTATTTTTTCCTTTTCTTCTGAAAGTGTTTTTAGCATTAGTACTTTAAAATAGCCTGTAATTTTTTCATAAACTTACGGACACGTTAAAAATAATACTTTTAAAAATGACATACTTTTTTATAATTAGAAAAATGACAAAATTCAGGGGAAAAAAAGTACTCTGGTTACTACGTTTTACTTCGTTCTTTCCCTAAATATATATTTCTTTCTTTCTTAGATACCTTTTTCTTGTTAATTTCCGGCTGATATATGTATCTTCAAAGAATATATAAGCTCGTGAATTTTATATATACTCAATTTACTGGCTAACGTATATTGATTTTGTAATAACAGACCAAAGTTGGTTTGATTTTACAACAAATCCTAATTTTTATAGTCAACATCATTTTTATGCTAATATTTTAGCGCATTGATGATGACTAGTAATTGTTAAACGAAAACAAATTAGGAACTCATGAAGAATACAACCGATATATTTGCAAAAAAAAAAAAAACTATACAACTATCGAGATCATATTGATGGACTTTTATGACCCTCTCTTTTTCTTTTTTCTTTTTTTTCTTTTTTTTATTTTTTTTTTTTTGCATTTTTGATGGAATAAAAAAATAATTTATCAGTAAATATTTATTTTTAATCATTAAATATGAAAAAAAAATTATTTTATATAAATATATTAAGTTATTTAGTATTGTAGTTAAAACTATTGTTTAAAATTATAAATATTATAAAATATAAAAATTTTATATTTTAATAATTTTTTTACTTTTATTGTAGTATATAAAAAATTTATATTATTTTTAATTAAAAAATTAATAAAAATTAACTCATACCAAATGCGTGCGGTTCTTCGGGCGGTTTCGGTCGGTTTCGGTTTTTCGGTTTTTTTGTACAGTCCTAGATCCGCTAGTCACATCTTAGGCCATCGGTGAGGTGGGTCCGGGATCCCACTTACTAATTAGCTTTTGTGATTGGAATCTCTTTCCTCCGTTTATTTTAATGGTCTTCTCACATCTTAGGCCATCAGTGAGATGGGTCCGGAATCCCACTCACTAATCAGCTTTTGTGATTGGAATCCCTTTCCTCTGTTTATTTTAATGATATTATCTTTCTTGAAATCAGTAGTTGGATCATGTCCCGTTCCCACGTTAAAGTATTATAAGAACTCTGATTAGCTATTTATTAATTTCTTATTTGTTTGACAATAATCTAAATTAGTTTTTCATTTCCTTCTCGAAAGTTGTTCTGATAGAGAAAACTGTTTTAATGAGAAACATTTACAAGTTATTTAAGAAGTCTAGTTAAAACTAAAATTTTTAAAATAAAAATTTTATTATGTAAAAGTTTTAGACTGTAACTTATTTTTAAGATTATTATAGTATGTAAAAGTTTTATACTGTAATATTTAAAAATTTTAGTTAGAGTTAACTTTGCCAAATGTCTTTTTAGAAGTATTAGTTTTTTTCTTTTAAATAAATAAAGAGTAGACGTGCCAAAATAGAAGAAGAAAAAAAAAATTGAAGTAAAATAATTATTTTTTTTAAGAGCCACATCTCAAAAGCAATAATATGTAAGACGTAAAAACATGTTTAATCAGGGGTACAGTTGAGATAACCTATTCAACTGATCACACTGGAGGAAAGAAGTTACTTGATGAGGTAACTTAGAAATATTAGTTTCTTTTAAAAAAAAAAAAAAGCAGAAGTCTCACTTTTTATTTTGGCAAGTGCTTTTCTCTCATTTTTGTGATTGTTTGTTGCAGGTTGCAAGTTGTGGCAGCGTGTTATTACTTTATTATTTTATTATTTTATGCTTGAATAAAATTTAACTGGTGTAATTTGATAGTTATAAGATTGAGCTCAAATAGTTCTCCCGTATTTTTTAGTTTTTTTAAAATTCATTTCTTACTGATTTATTTTATGAATCTCAAAAAATACATTTTTACGAAGATTACAAATGATATCAAGACTGTGACCAATTGAAAGTATGACCAACAAGCATTCGTAACATTAATCCCGAGGTTGTGCTTAATAATTCTTGCTTCTTGGGGGATGGCAAAAGGAAATGTTTCTACTTCCCATGATCCCTGGTTATCGCATTCATTCCCCATTTTCGTTGAATCTCTTAAGGTTCAAGACTAGCTGCTGCCGATTAGGGAGGAGTGGGGATGAGAGGCAAGTCAAGAAAGTATTCCATGACGACTGGTGTGCTAGAGTGGTGGAGGTGGTCATACCGCCCAACTCGAATATTGATGTGCAAGAAATGGGAAGTTCTCTGTGCGCGCGGCTCATAGAGTGATCAAAAGAGATGCATTTAATCCGAAAAGTGATGCCTTTAATCCATGAAGGACATAAACTACTTTTGTGGCTAATGGCAAATAATATTTTGCCAATGAGGACAATCATTATGGTTGAAAGCTTGATTTATGGGATTAAGTCCTTAGGTTTTTCTTGCAAGTTTTTGCTTAAGTAGATAATTCTTTATATTATCAGCAATGACTAACTTAGCTGATAAGAGATTTTAATATCTGATGGGTCCTTTCTTATTTTTCGAATACAGTTACACGCCAAATACAGTATGAACCGATATCACCGATTTTTTTTTTACTGTGTTTAGTCTTAAAATTAATTCTAGACTAAAAAAAAATCTAAACTTGACTTTTCTTGTATTTAGACTCAGTAATGACATAATTTTTTGACAATCTCAATTTCCCATCTTGGGTAGAACTTTTCTATCGAAATTGCTACTCGCGTAGCTCCGATTTTAAATTAATTGGCAATTAAGGACCTAGCATGTGTTGAGAGTTTTTCAGTATACTATTAACTTCATACTGCACTTGGAAATCCTTATGGTTAAATTTCTCCACTTATTTATGGATTGAAATTTCTTCCGCCTCAAGTCGCAATAAAATTTATCAACCAAAGTATTAAATCATAAAAGTTAATAAATTTTACTTTAAAATTTTCTATAGAATTTTAGATTATTTATATTAATTTAGTAAATCCTTTAGTCATAAGAATTAAACACGATATTATCTTAAGAAAATCCTTAGTTTAAATATGTAAATTATATTATTTAATTCTACGATTTTCTTGACCCTTACTAATACGGACTAAGTTCTTAATACTTGTAATGTTAATTTCTTGATTTTACTAATAATAAACTCTTTAAATTAAATAAGAGTTTACTAATTTCATTTAACTGCATTAACGTGCCTATATGTACACCTTTAACGCAATACTCATACTTAAGATTCTAATCTATTAAATCTAAGTTTCCTTACTGATAACACTATTCATCTTTAACTTTAAGAAGTAAGGTCTATTGATCTTAAACCATTTCCTATAAAAATATCATTAAGACGCTTAACAGTAGTAAATACTAACAAATTCACTTTAATTATAAAATTGTCTAAATTTAAATTGAATTTCTATGTTAAGTGTTTGGGTTTTTCAAAAAACTCATAACTTAAATTCTTGAGTTCTATATGACGTAATTAATCTAATGCTTGACTATCAAACTAAAATTTTGCTCAGATGTTAAAAATGTATTAACTTCTTTAAAATCAATCATTTTCTTAGATTTTCGTACTCTCTTGTGAGCATTTCCCTTAATTCTTACCGAAACCTAAACTTAAAAGTTCTAAACTTATATTTTCCTATAACCGTAATGGTGTAGTTATGAAAAAATATTTAATTAATTAAACTTATTAATTTCTAGATTTTTTCGGTCATCACTACAGGTGGTGCTACTGAGAACCTTCCAGAATCAATCTCTGAGTTGGTGAATCTTACTGCACTGTTGCTGAAAAGATGTTGCTACTTGTCATACGTGCCATCTTTAGCAAAACTAACAGCTTTAAAGAAGTTGGACTTATATGAATCGCGAATGAAGCAAGTACCTCAAGGTATGGAAAACTTAAGTGAGTTGAGATACCTTAGATTGGGCTATTGTGACCTTGGGATGATGCCAGATGGGATCTCATGCAAGCTATCAAAACTTCAATACCTTTCTCTGAGTCCAGAGCGTGGAGCAAAAATAAGAGGTGAAGAGTAAGTAAATTTTAGTACATTTGAGGAAACTAGAGAGCCTTTGTTGCATGTTGTATGACCTTAAAAGTTTTAATGCGTATGCCAGATTTATGGCAGAGGAAGGAATCACCAATTACAAATTTTACTTCGGATGTTTTTGATACAATATTGAAGACTATAAAGTCGGTAAGTTTATGTGAACTCACAAGATGTTGAGATCCTGTTTATAGAAGACTCCTGCATTAATTCAAGCAGTTTATGTGAACTCACATCATTCAAAAATGTGATGAACCTGAAATTGAGGCTGTGCTGTCTCAAGGATTGTAAGCAGCTTTAGCATTTGTTTTTGTGTTCATCTAGCATCATTCGACTTCCTTAAAGACTTGAGCATTTGGACCTTGAGGCAGTGTGGGACCTGCGACGGCTGATCAGGGGGGAACCTTTTCCTCTCTTAAGTTCTTGAGAGTATGGCGTTGTGGCAATGTAAAGAGATTGTCCATGAATGCTCCACTCCCGAATCTGGAAGTAATTTTTGTCGGAAAATGTAAACAGTTGGTTGAAATAATATCAACAACATCTGACCATGACGAAGAAGGCGAAGGCGAAGGCCAAGAAGAAGAAGAAGAAGAATATCAAGACTTACTTCCAAAATTAAAGAGCATACCAGTGGTTGCTGATCATTCCTTGCGTCAAGTTGATATATAGAATTGTCCCAAGCTGAAAAGGGTGCCTTGCGTTGACAGAGAACCATTTCCCACTTCCCTTGAACACGTTTTCCTAGACGAAGATTTGTGGGATCATCCCAACGCAAAGGACGCCACCAACTCTATGAGGGATCGGGGATGATGAACGCCAAACTGAAGGGGGATAACTGGGAATGTTGTATTTTCCTAAGCTTCTTCGTCATTTAAACCAGTAGCCTTCTTGAGTTTTGGCCAAGAATCCTATCAGAACGGAGAGGTGTTTGGAGTGTATTTCTACAAATTTGCTTGAATTACAGTAAGATAATCCTTTAAATAAAGATAATAGATGCCATAAAAATTATGGGCTAATTGTATAATTATACTTTTTTATTTTTAACTATTTATCAACTTTTTTTATGTTTTTAGAAATTATAAAAGTGTGCTTTGATTTTAAAAAACTTTATTTCAGTTTTATCCTTGTAAATAAAAATAATTAGGGAAAATAATATAACTACTATTAAATAGTTATGAAAAATAATTTATAGATTTAAAAACATCAAATATTCTAAAACAAAACATCAAAATTCTAAAAAAGATCTTATGATTTATGGCTTTCAAATGTTAAAATTCTTTTAAAAAACTTTTTTAAGAAGAAAAATATATTTTAAAAATAAATATGGTCTAATTAAGGGTATGTCGCCTTATCTTTATGCTTTTTCTCTTAAAAAAGTCTATAAGAGATAGAATTAAAAAATGTTCTAAATTCAAAGATACATTTGTAGTTTTTAAAAATAAATGTATGAATTGAAAAATAATTAAAAATTAAAAGGCATAGTTATGCAATTAACCTTAAAAATTATTTACCACAATGGAAGCAAAGTTGAAAGGATGGCACTCCCCAAGAACAAAAGTTCTCTTGCATATTTTCTTTGCTGTTACTTAATTTAGATTACTAATGTGGAAATCGTAAATTTTAAGTTTTTTAATAAGTACATCCTTTTTTCCTCTTTGCTTAATATCCAAACCTCATATTTCATGTGTTCCACTGGGCTACTGTTTACACTAGTAACATGTTTAGTTTGATGTACTTGCTTTGAAAGTTATTTAAATATAACAGTTTGTTGAATGTTTTTGTTCAGTTTTCTAACAAAGGGTGTTCTGACCCATCCCATGTTGTTGATTGCTTTGCTTTGGTGGGCCTTCATGAAACTACTAATGAGGCCTCTAATAACATCTTTATTATTACAAACTAGTGCACTAATGTTTTGCATTGAAGTAGGAAAACTTCTCTTCATTGTAATGATATTTTTGGCACTAAATTTAGCATCTATGTTATGCATGATGTCAATTTGGATACCATACCTGGTTTTTAGCATTAATTGGCCTTAGTTGATGAATTACTTTCTCATTAATCATTACAACAACATTTACGGAGTTTGAGAGAGTGGTTGAAGGCAGAAGCTGGAAGCTGTTTAGTTTGTGAAATTGAGTTTACTTAGCATGGATGGAATAAAAAACCCCTTTTGATGTGCTCTTTCTTCAACATAAAAGCTGGAAGCTCTAGGAGCCCCTACCTTCAGGGGACACGGCAAATGGGCCCCACTGGGGACTCAAATAGGCTATATATATATATATATGTATGTATGTATGTATGTATATTTGTTGGTGAATTGGACCCCAGTAGTATTGCTCTTTCTTCAACGGCGTTGGATTTCTTATTAGCATACATTTCTTAGTGTTTGAATTCTGTCTGATACTATTACAGTTATCCTGTTTTTTAAGCATCTCAAGTATCTCCTAGCCATAAAGAGAGTTTTTGGAAATGTTTTTATATGTTTTTTGAGGTAAAAATTTTAAAAACTATCCACACAATTATTCAAAAATTTTCATTTTTAAAACAAAGTCATATTTGTCCCTATTTTCAAAATACTGTTAAACAGCTTTAAACCAGTTTTTCATGCTACAATTACTTCTTACATGTAAAAGCTTAAACCTCTTAAATCTAGTGAAACGCCATTTGGCACCTACGAGATAAATTACTGTACAGAAGCTGATCTGTTTTTATTTGTCGGCAGCACAAGCACAAAGCATTCCCACTTTCCGTGCTGAGGAAAATTTAGAAAAATCACCAAAATCACTAATTATTTATAGTCCATGTATCTTTCTTGTCGCATCATATGGGCACAAGCATGCAAAAAGGAGGAGGTTGATGCTTGATTAAAGTAAACCTCATGATTACTTTGTCCTATATATGATTCACACAGGTTTGGAAGTTCATTATTGATAAATGAAACTTTCTGTCTAATTTCAAAAATCTTGAAAAATAATCATGCAAAGAAGTAGTCTATGTTCTGTGGGTTGATAATTAGTAGGCCAAATGTCTCACGTCTACTTCCCCAATTTTCTATATTTGTGACGGATTATTGGTTTTATTTCCAATAATATAGGATAGCAATAGCGTAATTTTGATCCTCAAACTTGGATTGTGGAAGGGGGGGAAAAAAGACAAGAAAAAGAGAACTTAGGATTAAGAGTAAAAGTTTCATAAATTGTTGAAAGCAAAGACAGAGTGTAGATCACAAAATCTCAGCTTCCACAGAAAATGCGAAAAGTAAAGCTATTTTGCTTTGACGCTTCAACCACCTTCTTTTCCATGGCTGACTCGAACACTGCTGGAGATTACAAGGTTACCATTAAAAAAAGGAAGGATGAGGAGAAGAAGGGGCAGATAACCGAACACAATTGCTTATTGATGGATGAGATCTTGATTTCCTTAAAAAAAACAAAACAAAACAAAACAAAACAAAACAAAAACAAAAACAAAAACAAAAAAAAAATAAAAAAGAGCCCCCCAATGGCTGTATCACAAAAAACACGAAAGATGAGATGAGTTTTGTATACAGTCCGAGGGTTACAATTTTCAGACATCGAATCATGTTATTTTTACAGATAAATTGCACCATATGAAAAATATATACCAAGGATCTTGATACATACATATGCCGAGGAAGACATTGTCGTCTTCTAATATGCATAAGCTAGTCCCCAAATATGTGCAATCTATACCATGCCCAGCCAACCAAACCACTCTTGAATTCTGATGTGTTTTCTTTCTCCCGTCATGGTTTCTCATGAAATGAATTTCATTCTCTGCTCATCCTTTTTCATTATTTCCTGGACCGGCTTGTTTCCGTTCTGTTTTACTTCTGAAGGATGAGTAGAAAAGATTTTACAGCAAATCAATACATATAGTAGAACTCGCAGATGCCATCAGATTCAGAAGGAAAAAAAAAAAAGGTGTTAGACATACCTCATGAGGAAACACGTTCGAGGAATTGGGATTGACTTCCACTGGTGCCTCGGAAATCCTTGCTTCTGACTTCTCATTTGAATAACTAGCAAACAAATATGTGATTATTGTTAGGATAAATAGAAGTATAGAACCTGGCCAAAAAAGAAAAATGCTACCAAAGTAAAAGGTTAACATTACGTTCACTCGTTATGTTGGATTGTTGAAAACCGGCATAAAACAAAACTACTGAAATCAATCCAAGCAAGGTCTTTCTTTTATTAAAAGAACAATTATAAATAAAAAAAAGAAGTGGTTCCTGTCTTCACATTCAGGGGTCCCAAAAATCTACAGAACTTTTTCCTTTTAAACTAGAAAAGCAAGAGACAGCAAGGATATAACTTAACGTGTAATAATGTAGTTCCAGTTTTCCCAAAAAATAAAAAATTACACAGGTATAAAACTGGAATTCAGCCTCAAGGTGTAAACCTAAGTCCATCAAGGTGCAAGCCTCAAATGTAGGCTAAGAAGCATAAGCCTCGAATTCCCGCTCGAGGCGTTCGAGACTTACGATTTTTTAATCCATGCTTCAACTGCAGAATTTTGTAACGTTATTAAAATGTAGTGTAGCTAGTAGATACTCACGTCGAGAGTATGGTAACCCAAATAAGCTCTACACAGTCCACCCATAAAAGCCTTTGTTCTACTGGGATCACACCGTAGGTAATTAGATGAGCAAATGGCCAAAGTTTCCACCCTGCCTGCAAAAAGGAAAAAAAAAAAAAAAAAGAAAAACAAAAAAGCACAATAAGTAACAATGACATGGGGCATTATCATATTTGTGAAGAATTCTTTAGATGTGCAATTCCGACTCTTCCAACCTCCTTGGGCAAAACTATGAAGAGTGGAGTTTCACCTACCGACAGAGAAGAATGAAAAAATAGGGTCAAAAGAGAATAATTTTATCTTACAGTAAGCATGGGCCAGAATGTCGCCGTCAATTCATTAAAAATACTCGCTGGTGATTCAAGCCGCAAAAATCCCAAAACTGTGAAGTAAATGCTGTTCCATACGGCTGCCCATGCAGTTTGGTCAAATAACACTTTAGCAGGAACCACCCACCAGTCTTGGAAAGGGAAAAGCACCTGAAATCGTAGAAAATACCTTGAGGTCACAGACTATGAAAAAAGAAAGTAGTTTGAGAAGACTATGGAAGAACAAAAAGTACAAAGAAAAGAGATATAAACAACAATGATCACCTCACAGAACTGGTAATAATAGTGAGAAAGGGAACCGTGCAACGTAAATCCAACAAGACCTGAACGAAACATTCGTGCACGGTCAAACTCAAACAGAGGTTTTCCTTCGTAGCACTGCAAAATTATGAAATATGACAGGTTAGAATGCCATACAAGATAATAATATATCATTAACAAAATCCAAGATAAAAGTTTTCCAACGCGGAACACGATAATAACCTGTGCTATCCAATCTCCTATGGAATATACAACTCCACTAATCACCATTTTGGCAAAAACTGGGTTTGTTTTAAGAGCTTCCTCATAAGCACTCCAGTTGTGTTGTGGTGCATATCTTAGGATTTCAAAAAGGGTCCATCCCTGCAAGAAGAATTGAGCTAATCAAAACAGACGGTAATAAAAGTTAAACCAATTCAGCCGCAACAAATCAATAACTTATGACTTGACAAGCAATTACTTAGTAGAAAAGAGTTTTGAACCGAGGTCGAAATTTATATTTTAGCCACAAGCTCCTTGTTGTACCATATTTTCAGCCTTGCCAACATCCTCCCAAATCATTAAAGCTTCAGAAATTGGGTTTTCTTGGTTTCACAAGACCTAGACATCTATTTTCATCCTCTCATCTAGCTAACCAACCAGTAACTACCATCTCTTCCTCATGCTTTCATTGCAAGAGATTCATTTCTCCAACATTACAGATCACAAAATAAGCTATTATGCGTGTGTAGCTCCTCTATTTCCCACTTTTTATTGCGAATTTATCTTCTCTGCCCCTTTTAATTTCATTTAACCAATTAAGATGTCCCATTCAATTTCAACAAGTGCAAGCACCTAATAATAAATTAATAAATAAACAAAAAAAAAAAAACCTTTTGAACAAAATTGACTAAATTCTAGCCCAACAAAATTGACAATCAAAAGGCTGAAAATACCAGATCTTAAAGCTTCAGTGCCTGAACCAAAGAAGAATATAGTACCCAAAAAAACAAAAAAAAACACACAAAGTTTCTTCCTTTTTTTAAGAAAAAAAAAAGTTAATCCTGAGCGGATGAAAAGGAAAAAAAGAAAAAGGAAAAACGATTGAAAAGCAATTCGGAAACCCAAATTGCACAAAAAATTCACCACAACGATCACACAATGAAAAGACGATAAAAAATTCGATAAAAACAACGGTGAAACGACACGAAAAATCAACTCACATGCCAGTAATCTTGATCAATGGTGAGCAATCTGGTGATCGCGTAAGTACCAGCGGCTAGCACGATCGTCGCATTGATCATCCGATCGACCATCTTCTCCATCTGCTCGATCTCTCTCTCATCGCCGACACCAGAGCCGGAGCCGAACCCTAGCTCGGCCCCACCTTCGAGCGAGAACCCAAACCCGCCGACCTGACTCGCCAACTCGCCCTCCAACCCTCCTCCCTCCACTCGGCTCACCACCACGCCTTCCTGCTGGTCCGTACTGTCGGAGCTCTGGACGGGGATCACGTCAAGCTCCTCGTCCACCACGGAGTTCAAGGTCCAGCCTTTCGTCACTTTCTGTTTGTTTCTCGAGAAAATGGGTAGCTTGGAGGGGAAATTAGCCCAGGAAATGGACTTGGGATGGGCGTTTGTAGGCTTCGGTTTGGGTTTGGCCATGGAGAGAAAGCTCTGGGGTGCTATGGTGTGGACGGACGCCATGGCTGCCCTGAGCTGAGTCAACCCCGACCGAGTTGGGAAAAACTGAGTCAAGAGCTAACCAACACTCTGCAGCGTTTCACGGAGCTGGGAACATTGCGAAGAGGACGAGTTTTATATGTCAGTGCGATTGGTAGGGTTATCTGGTGGATCATGTTCCATTGTTCTTACCTTGTACGCGAGTATGACTTTGACGATTATTGCTAATGGACGGTGATATACTTGTTTTATGTTTTTGAATTCATATGACTATAAAGATTAACGGATAAGATTGGTTAAGATGTGAGTGTATTGATGTTGATGTCATGCATAGGATAGTTTTTCCAATGATTCACGAAGAATTTGTTATCCATTGAGTATGCGGTCCACATGACTCATTAGCGTGTGGATGTTATAAGAAAAACTTCACAAATTTATGAAATCTAAAAAACGTGAAAATTTAAGAACACAGAAATAAATGTAGGTCTAACTGCTTTTCCAAACACCATGTTATTTCTAAAAATAATTAAAAAAAAAAAAAACAGAACAAAACATAAAGATCAAAGTACACGGTATTCATAATAAAAGACTAACAATATTAATAATTATTTTTTACTGTTACGATCTTTTCCGTTGATGTTTGAAAATATTTATTAACGTAGGCCAACATAACCTACTTATTGAAGCAAATATTCATTAATTCTAGCGGTCAAATTTTATTATGTTTAATTAAAGAGGAATACTATGACTTTTTAAAAAGTTTTATCAATAAGATTCTTTTTTTTATCCTTTGGATTAATATTTTACCGTTGAAAAACAAATAATCTCATCAATAATATAATGCGTTGAAACACACTAAATTCTTCAAAAAATAAAAATAAAAAAAGAACATAAACGTGAAACCACAAACTCCATGGTGCCGGCCGCCAGTTGCAACCTACCAAGAACAATATGGCGAGTCGTGAGGAAACACCGTGGGGTGCGAAGGGCCACCACGATTGCGATTCGTAGGTCGCGATAATCGTGACGGTCTTCGCAATAATCGTGATGGTCGTCACAATCTGAGCTCACCGTGCTTCGAGCTCGCGAGAGAGGCCGCTTCCGTGAGAATGTCTGTCGTCGCGATCTGAGCTCAGTGTGGGTTGAGCTCATGTGAGAGGCCACGAAATTCCATGAGTCACAACCCCATCACGATTTCGTGGGTCATTGCCGCTTGTCCAACGAAGTGCACAACAACAACAGAGAAGCCCATCGTGATGAAGATCTTGCGATCTCAGTCGTACTTTGTCCACCGTCACCCCTCAGCCTCCGTGGGTCTCCATTGATCAGCCGTGTCCTGTCGTCGACCCACCGCCTTTGAGCGGCTCCACCTCTTCCCCTTTACCTCCTCCGCTGCTAGGCTAATGGAGTGGCAAATGCTTCTGATTTTTTTTAGGTTTTTTTAATTATTTTTTGTTTTCGGAAGTTATGATCAAACATGCTGGTGTCTATTTTTGTTTACATGAGAGTATAATTTTAGATGACAGATCTTTCATCTAACAAAGCCTCATTAACAATTCAACCAAAATTATATGTTTAGAGTTCATAAACACGCACGCCCCCCCTTGCCAAGATTTTATCAATTTCATGCAAAACGTATATCAAATGCTAATTATGCGGACATTGCGGGATGGTTTAATGATGACATAGGAGAGTGGGCCTCTTGTCATTGAGCTTTGTTCTAGCCCATTAACTTACCTGCAATTTGTACACGTGTGGGCCAACAACTAGGCCACGTAATCTGTGGAGTGAAAGATGCCCATCTGAAATACCTCATAGCAGGATTTTCTGGATAATCTTGTGACCCCAAAATGCTTATCTAGTGGAATTCTCTAAGCCATAAGATTTTTATGTCATCATTAGACAAGTCAATTCTCTTTTTGTCTTGTTTTGGCAACTTACATTTAAGGGGGTAGACTCTCGAACATTTTTGTGGTTCTCGTAATATCTTCACAAGCTAATTTTTTTTTTTTTAAGCTGTACTGCAAATGGAAAAACTTTAATGCAAGTTTAATATTTAATAAAAATTGTACTTCAAAAGAAAAACTTTAGCACAGGTATTTCTTTTTTGGGCTACCGAAACTTAGTACAATTTTGATAAGCTTATATTTTGTTTTTTTGGCAAGAAAAACGGTTCCTACGTTGATCTAAAAGAGTTATATATCACTTATTATTTTCAATTTTACCTTCTTTTTTTTTTATTTTCTTCTTCTCTTCTTTTCGTTTTGGTTTTTCGTTTTCTTAATGATGTTTCGTGTTTTTCTTTATGTTGTTTTATACCAAAATAAATCTTATTTTAATCTAAATAGGTTATTTATTTAACATTGTTATTTTTTAATATATTTATTTTTAATCTCAGTAAATAATAGTTTAACTCAACGTCCCCAGTATTTTTAAACTTTTAGAGCGCCTTTATTTACTAGCAATTTTAATTCAAGAAAGGAAATTAAGTTCTCCCTTTTAAATTACAATATTACTTATTAAATTACCATAAATGTTTTAGGAACTGGGTATTGCAATCATCCTCAAGCCTTTAAAGGTGTCTAAGTATTTGAAACCATCTATCAAATAATATTTATTGAGCATTTGGACGCGTAAGCAGTTATTATTATTATTGTTATTTTGCTCGCAACATAAGTTATTATTTTTAAATCCTTAAATACAACATTCTCAAATAGAACAATAATAATTTCTCTTGTGTTTTCACAGAATTACTTTATAAGTATCTTGTATTGCACTGAATTGAATATTGATTAATGTTACCATGTTACCTTATCAAGACATAAGCAAAGTACTAAATAAGATATCTGGTGCTATGAACTCTTTTTTTTTTTTTTCCCAAGACCCCGAAGTCTAATAGCATGAGAAAGCGAGTTGGGGAGAAGTCATAAGGAAGGAAGAGGTTGGCAACCGGGGCTGGGCACACAGACACAGCGGGTGGCGAAAACCGTCCCAGCCCACCCCATCCCCCCCCATTTAAAAACCCAATAGAGAAATTTTGGATCAGAATTGTAGATTCAATCACACTTGTAATCTTTATTTTTATTTACAAGATGACACATGTTATGATATACGCTTTCTTAAAAACAAAAACAAAAACAAAATTCCTAGCGCTTATGAGTCATGACCTTTCCATCATGGGGTCAAAAGTTTCAAGCATTCTTCAGAACATGTTGCCTCCAACTTTATATACAAGGACAGAAATGAATGAAAAAGTATAAATTGTGTCATGTTAAGCCAATTTATGATCAAAGAGATTGTCTCAAGAAAAACACAATGTAATAAACAGAAGGTAGTTCGATCATATTTTAAAATAGACAGAGAAGCAACCCTTTTGGATTTACTCAAGAAAATTAAATATAATGAAAAGGAGAGAAAAGGAAAGGAAAAGTATATATATTGATATGTTAAGCTTATTATATGGTCAAAGAGATTAGTAGAAGTACAAAAATTCCAACCAGAAAACTGGAACACAAACTTGAAACACAACCTGCACCAAGAAAATCAGGCTGCTAGAATCTAAAACTTAAAAAATACAAAGAATGAGATTTGTGGTCCTAATTTAACCAGAGAAAAAAAAAATCAACTCTCATTGGGCAATATGAGGCGATCTTCCCCTTCCACCAGCTTTGCAGACTGGATTACGTCTCCTGTCTTTATCTGTGGAAGAATATCTCTCCCTGCGGTTGTATATCTGCATATTGAAATTGAATATCAAGAAGAAGAAGAGCATAAAAAACAATACCTTTCATGCAAAGTACTTTTTTAATTACCAATATATGAATTCTTTTGGGGTTAAGAAACATACCCAAAAACTGAAAATTGCCCTTCATCAAATGACAACCCTCCTAAGCCAGCCTGTATAAGATCAAACAATAGGTTTTACTCCTACTCTAGAACAAAAGAAAAGCTTGCCACTTTGGTTCTGATATGTGTTTATAAAGTAAGAAAATTACATGTTGAAAGATATAAAAATAAGCAAATATATTTATCAAGTGGAATTTTCTTAAAGGTAAAATGATACTATATATTGATGTATATGTTTGGACCTTTTGGCATGGATTCCCAAGTCCAAAATTTGCTTTTAAGAGTGTTTTAAAAAATTTCACATAAAAACTTTGGCCCTCTAAAAGGGCTTTCAATCAAAGCCATAAAATGTAGCTTTTCATAAAAGCTCCTCTAGGTAGACTTTTAAATGTACTAGAACTTTAATAAAATTTAACAAACTTCACTCCAACATTTTTATTTCTCATTAGAAAATATAAATATTATTTTTGTCCCATAAAGAACTCTAAAAAATGTAATTCCAAAAACTAAGTAAAAAAGTCATAGCCTTTACTTCTGTCATTCAACTATCTAAAAGATTAAGCAAAAGCAATGTCAAAGGGGCCCTATATTATTAACTCATCCGTGCTATATATTGATTTTTTTGGGAAAAAGACTATATATTGAAATTTTAATGGATAAATAATATAATAGTTTCCAATTAGACCCAATACGAGTTTTCAAAAGAAAAGAAAATACATAGAATGGCTCACTGATAACACCTTTTGAAGAATTACGTGGTACAAATGTACCAAATAGGCCCTTATCAATATCAAGCGTATATTCAGCTCGGTCAACTTACACTTCTTTTGTCATATAGGTAGAAGAAAAACTGATTTGGTGATGAGTACTCCTCGGAGACTTCACTATGAGCCATGACAACTGCTCCATAAACTGATAGGGGTAGAACTGGCAATTCACCATCCTTCAACGAAGGGAAAGAAAAAGAAAATAAATTTGATAAATATAAGTTTAGGTTACAGCCAGGGAACGTCTTGTTAATTAGGATGGTTGATCAGAAATGGAACGAGATATAGATATACCTGCACACTCAATGTTGTTCTATACAAAGGCTCAAACTGCCCAGATGGCTTTATTTCTAAGGGAACACTATAACCCTTGATCTTATCAAGTCCATTATCTGAGAGAATGGCTTGATTAGTACAGTTGAGCTTTGTTCCATTATATGCACCATCAATTACCTGAAGAAATATAAATTCACCAAAAAGGACCAAAAAAAAAAAAGATACTGAAAAGTACTAAACATGTGTTACTTTAATGACATGAAAGAGGGCTCACTGAATTGTAATTAGAAAGTTGAAACAACATAAAATATTAGTAAAAGTTGCTTGATAAACTCGCATATACTTTGTTTTTCCTCCGTTCAATCTTGTTCTTGGAATTTAGAGATGTACCATGAGCATTTATAAGGTTTAAATACAAAGGGGTTAAGCATCATGAACCAGAAGAATGAGAGGCTATCTTATCCATAAATCATATCAGAGATACACACGAGGCTAAAGTGAGGTTCAACTACCTTACCAGTTTTGCAAAATTCCCTGCTGTTAATGGTGCTGAAAATCCGTCTATAACGACCTGCACATGTAAACAGTGACTTGATATTGAAATAATAACAGTGCCAAGTACCAACAAACATATTTTTAAGCATATCCTCAGCACCTAATTAATATTGCTTTCAATGTATATCCACATGATGTACTGACACTTTGTGAGATTTGCAATACCTGTATTTTGGCGGTCCTTCTTGGTTCACCACCAGATTCTGGAGAAAACGACGAACCGTCTCCTTTCTCAATGGTAAATTCAACTATTCCTCTCCCTGTTAGCCTAAAAATCACTAGAAAAGAAACATATTGATATTCTATCTACATTATTCATAATATCACAATGATGCTGAAAGCGATTCTTTGAATTGCTATGAGTTCAGTTAATTGTATAGCAAGAAGCTCTTGAGAGCTCACAAGTTAAACATGACTATATAACATAGATGGAGTTCTCATTTCCCGCCAAAAAAAAAAAAAAAAGCAGAATGATAATTTGAACCTTTACATTATTCGCTTTCTATAAGCTATAAGTGAAAAATAAATTGCAGAAACCAAAACAAACTAATTTACAAAATTAGATATGATTGTAGTGAACATAAATAAGAATTGTTTCACAGTAAAGAAGAGTTTGTTTCTTTGAATTTAATGCACTTATGCTGATTCACAAATTATTTAATTTATTAACACTGACCTGGGATATTGCAAGTATTGCTCGGGCAACAGAAATGACAACCCCGGAGCCTGTAACAGACAATAAGCTGTGATTTTGGACATGCCTTTGTCTTTACTTACCTTCAAATACATTCAATGATACCAGTGTTTAACTAATGAAGAGAGATCAAGATCTTTCAAGACTGACTTTAGATTATTTCTTCATTCGTTTTGCCCAATTTATTAACAGCCTGTTGACTAACCAAGATTCTCGCTCAGTTTTAATAATTCCATCCAATGACTTAGGAGAGAGATGCTCATAAAGTTGATGCAGCATAGCTAACCGTTTTCTTTCTGACAAAGCCTGAATCTGTGTTAACTAGACGATTTCCGTTACCAGGGTTACCCACTGTAGTTCAATTGTTATATAGTTAGACCAACATCTTTGGTTTGGATATTCATCACTATGGATTTGGAGTAATCTGCTGAGTTCGCTTGGCCTAAAATTACACATGTTTTTCCATTCCTCTCATCACATGTTGAAATTATTCACTAACATGAATTGTGTGTATAGATATTAGAAAGGTGACATTGTGCTATTAAAAGACTACACGTGTAAACACACTGTACTCTTTTAAGCAAGAATTCTCATCTGCTTAAAGATATTTACGTTTACAAATAGCTTTGTGAGACGTCAAGTCAAAATCTTTTTATTCAGAATGAGACCGAAGAGGAGCTCTTTGTTGCCATTAGTTATGTTTGTTTACCTGTAAAAGCTCGAGCTCAGCAACGGTATCCAGTGAAGATGCAAGGCCTACAGACACTTTATCTGGGTCCTGATCCTTAATGGATTCTGTAAGAGCTTTTAATCCCCCCTGAGTAATTAAGAGAAATTCCATATCATATTGGTAGTTTCTGCAACAAACCATACAATGAATTGTAGTTTACAAATGACCTGTAAGTCTTCAATTTTAGCCCAATTATAGTCCCAACTGGCCATTTATTTAAAATGTCCAACTCTATGGCATTATAAGATATTCAAGTAGATAAACATCTTCCTCCCCCCCTTCCCCCCCCCCCTCTCTCCTCGTCCTCCTCCTCGAGCTAATATTGTATAGCTAAAGTTGGGCTTCTCACAAATCGCCCTTTCTGCCAAAGTACCTTCATATACCTTTCCGTCAATAAGAGATGCATATAATGTTGAACCCTTTTCCATCAGGTCTGCAGGTACACTAGCCAAAATAGAATCCTTTTCATCTGTTGCAATCTAAATTAGGAAAAGGAAAAAATATAGAATAGGTGAAAAAGATCAAGTGGTCAACTAAATAATATCAAGAGATGGAGATAAATAAAAATGGAATTGGACAGATACTAAATAAAACTACAAAGGGGACAAATAAGCAACAGAAATCCGGAGACGAGATAAGGAAAATCAAGCACATTGTCGTGTCAGGTCCATATGGAATGCAACTCAGAATTGCAAATAAGAATAACTTAAACAGAAATGTAGGTTTCAACTTAAACAGAAATGTAGGTTTCCTTGCACTTTAGAGATAAACTGGAAAACCAACTATGTTCTTTGAGGTTCCGCACAGTGCGAGCAAAATAAATTTAGAGCAAAGGAAAATAAGAGATTCTGAAAGATTTGCAGTTGAAAATGCAGGAACGGATCTCTTTTATGATAATCAGAAATGTCTTAATATCTCAGATCTTATCCAATAGTTAATCACAACACAATTTCCACCTTCAAAAGTTTGGATTCATGAATACTTAGTAGCTGAAATTTCTCTGTTTTTTAAACCAATGAATTAATACGATTAAGGAAGTGAAAATATGAAAGTTACATATACCTTCAGAGCTTTCTTCACATTGCCTTCCATGGTTCCATAAGGCTTTCTTTGTGGAATTCTTAAAAAGTATGATATGTCCTCCAGAGAATCCTACAACATAAACAAGATAGTCCAAAAACTGAACTGATCTTAAAGAAAGTTTACATTATAATCTTAGTAATCAATAACAACCTGTATAGCCTTCATGCTTGGGCTTGCAGGGATAGCTCTCCTCAGTGCCAATTCTCCTGTTCTTGGAACTTTGGTATCTGGAGAATATAGAACTGCATTTGCGGGAGGCACGGACCAAGAGCCCCAACCAAGAAACAGAAGCGGAGAAGATACTTGAACTAGCATTAGTGTCACAGCAATCAGTTTCTCAAATTTCTTTTCATGTCTGTTAGTTGATGTGTTGATAGGAATATCATGTTGGTTTGCTAGTTCCTGCAATGTTACTGAAAACCCATTTCAGAAAGTGAAAGATTATTTAAATCTCAATTACCAAACTTTTATCTCTTCTTCCAATCAAACACTTCAAAAGTTCCAACATTGTGTTGAGCCACAAGATTTTAGCCATATTAGACATTAATAAATATACTCAAAACCAAACTGAATATTTAAATGTAGATTTTTTGGACAAAATAATTCCTATACAACTCTGTTAGATAAGAAATTCAAACTTATATAATTGAAAACCCACAACCGAAAAAGATTGCCTCACAAAGAACTTACATTAGTGTTTTGATTTCCTTTCTGGGTTTCAACTGAACTACAGTTATTGCTATAGAAAATACTAAAGTATCAATTTTTAGCTTTGGAAACCCCGCAAAAAATAAAAAATAAAAAAATAAAATAGAAATAAAAATCTCTAGAACATCCTTAGGCAACATGCATTGCTCTTATGCTTAATCTTTCAGCTTAACTATTTGTGGGATTCAATGAACTACAGTAAAGACAGTGGAAAAAAACTGTGATACACTTTTTTTAGCCTTTTTTTACAGAAATCCCACATGCCAAAACTGTTGAAAAACACATAAATAGTCTGGTCAAACATCAAAGCGAACCTTTTGAAGATCCTTTGCGAAGGTGCAAGGAATTCTGAGACGGGCTGATCTTTGTGGGTCTTTGGCAGGCGTTCCATTGAACCAAAACATGAGGCGGGTTGGCATTGAAATTGGCCTCCGAGGAGAAGGAGTGAAGGAGACATTGAGAGAAATATTGGCAGAGGATAAAGGGAACGAAGCCATCGATGGAAGTTGGTAGTTGCGAGGAGTTTTTGGCGCGCCTCATCCATAAGGCTTGAGGCCTATCCGGAACGTTTTGTTTGGTTGGTTGGGAGTATGAAATGCCCACAATGACCCGGCTGGGGATAATGAATTTGGCTTTTCAATGTTTATTTCGAGTTATAAGCTCTGTTAGATTTTTCCAAAATTACCTCTCTTTTTTTGTCTTCCCTTGGGGATCTACCGGTTTAAAAGGCAGATTGTTGTTGTTAGGAGGGGATTTAATCTTGTTGTTAAAATTGAAAGAGGGGATTTAAATTCTTCATATTTTAAGTAAAGTTAGGTATAGTTTTGTTTTTGGTAAATACCACCCTCCACTTTTATTTTTGGACAGTTTTTGTGCCTTACAAGAAAAAAATAACGAAGAATTTCAAATTGTACATGGTATAATTATTACCGCATCATAACTGAAAAGTCTGAAATACAGTACTGTTACATGCACAAAAGTTCTACTTTTTGAAGGTTCTTAACAGTAGTAAAGAGAACATCTTATTTTTAATGCACCTAGGGTCATTGGCGTCAGTGTTCAATGCCAATAAACAATAAAGACTTTAAGTAGTAGAAAGTAAAAAGAGTGACTGTAATATATGAGAGATCAAAGTCATAAAAGTATGCATAAGAATACAAATTTTTAATATATTTTATAATACTCAAAAAAATTCAAGAAAATAATAAATATAATTAATTAAAGATTTTTTTGTAACTACACTATTAAGCTATTAAGAAGCACAAGTTTAGAGCTTATAGGCACACATTCAGTTGTATATAATACTGTTACACGTCAAGAAATGCTTAAAAGTCATGTTGGAATATAAATACTAACATTAGAATTTTTGTAGAAATATCATGTATGATCCTTGTAATTGAAGAATTTATGGAATTAATATAAATATTTTAGAATTCTATAGTAAAAATTTAAAGTTAAATTTATTAAATTTTTGTGACCAAATGATTCGGTTGATAATTTCCATCGCGATTAAAAACGGAAGAAATATCCATTTGTAAGTCACGTGAGAATTTAAATTATAAGAATTTTTAAGTATAGTACAATGTTAGTAGTGTATCAAGAAATACTCTAATATAGAATAAATCTTATTAGCCTAATAGTTAAGAATTGAAGTTATGCGAGTAGCATTTTCAATGAAAAATGCTATCCAAGTTTAGAAATTGACACTATCAAGAATGTGTCAATGCTGAAGTAAAGTGCAGAAAATGTCAATATTATGTTTATGCAGTTTACGAATAGATTTGAGATTTAAAACCAATTTAGTTTTTACACTATTTAAGATTTATTTTGGTATTGACTTATACCGATATTAGTCTTAGATTGAGTTGAGCAAACCTGGCAGTACCAAAATTTCCTATTAGCTAGTTAGTTTCCCTCAACCATATGAAGCTTTTTCTGCTTTGGAGAAACTTAGAGACAAACTCTCCAAGAGTCAACAAAGTTCCACAAAAAGTGGATCCTGTTTTCAACGGGAATCACACTTTGCACTATTCATTAAAGTTAGACATGGCATAAATTAATGAGAAAAATTTGTTCCTCCCATTGTCGTTAAGAATAGCTCCTACAACAAGAGGAGAAAGACCAAGATTTTGCCCCATTTAAGTGTTTATAAAACACTTTAAAATATATTTTGAAGTTGAGTTGAAAATTAACTCTAATTTTGAGAAATTGTCTATAAATAGACTTTTTTACAACTAGAGGCCATTTTTGCCTCCTTTATCTCCATTTCTTTTAGAAAGAAAGATTTCTCCTTCCTTGTTCTCTATAAAACCGGTTCTTCCTTTCTCTTTTTCTCTCAAAATTTTGCTCACCCACTAAAAAATCACTAGCCAAAAGTTTAAACAAAGGAGGAAGCTTTGGTTGGATCCCTCAAGAAGAAGAAAATTCTTCAAGGGTATAAATTTCAAACTTTTCTCTTTTTAAGTTTAGGAAATGGTTTATAGTTTTGTTTTAAAGAAGTTGGCATGTATTAATTTTTGTTTATGTTATGGTTTTAGTGGGTTTACATTGATGTATTTTTAATATTATACGTGTTGAGTAAAAATTAGATATAGCCTTGTATTTAGAAGGATTTTCACTCACTTTGACTTCAAAAAATGACACTCTATTTTAAAAGTGTTTTAAGACCTAGGAATATTTGAGTTACTACAACATAAAATACTATATATAAGATGTTAAACTGGAATCTTGACTCTAAAATGACATTTCTAATGTTTGTTTTTTGGTTGCCTACTGAGGTCATAGCGAGGTTGTAAGGAAAGTTGCCACTTGATTTGCAACTTCGGTAGTAAATGGCTTATATATTTTGTTTCTATTTTTCTTTTTCTATTTCAAAGCTTGGAACATCATTTTTTTTCTAATTGATTAACAGTTTAATAAGACTTTCATAGCAATTGCAGTAAAATCGATAGTTGTTTTCAACACTTTTTCATTAAGTGTTGCATGTGAAGTCGCAACTTGGGTTGCAACCTCATGTGTGAGAGTGCATTTTGTTTAAAAACAAGTTTGGTTTTCACTTCTGAGAGTTATAACCACTCTTATCATTTAAATTGATTCCATAAAGACCGTAAACGAAATCAGTGATGATTTTTAGAAATTGTCATTGAAGTCATACATGGTGTTGTAATATGAGTTAAAACCTTGATAACATGGATTTCAAAATTTGCTCGGTTTTAAGTTTTAGAAGTTAAAACACTTAGTTTATTTCCTCCTTAAGCTCCTATAGCAATGACAAAACAATTTATGGTTATTCTAATACTATTTAGTTAGATGTCATATGTGATGTTGCAACACGTGTTGCGACTTGGTTACAACACAAGTAGTGCGAGTCTTTATTATTTAATTTATATTAAGTCAAAGTTGTTTAAGCATTTGGTGAAGTTTGGGATTGGTTTCGAAACTATTTATGCTAAGTGTTTCATGAGTTATTACAACATTGTTGCAACCTTAATAGTGTAGTATATGTTTTTAGGTATAGCGACCCTTGAACAAGACCAAATCACAATTGTTGTAAAACATAAAAGTTTTGAGTCTCGATGAGATGAATTTTCGTGAAAGAACTTTTTGATAATTCTGTCTTTAAAAATGACCTTTAAACAAATATATAAAAATGGCTTAATCAATAAAGTTTATAAAATTACTGCAAATGCTAATGTTAAAGACAACAAATGAATTTTTGAAAAACATGGAAGTTTTAGTCCTCATCAAAGTGAGGAACTTCCATAAAGAAAATTTTTATTAAAACCGTCTTTGACATACGGTTTACAAAGACTTTAAAACTAACAAAAAAATACCATTTCAAAACTAGTTTCAAAACAAAACACCTGTTTGGTCGTAGAATCACTATTTACAATTAACAAAAGAATTATAGCACTTAAAAAGCTATAAGAGACTACAATTCATAGTTTCACTAAAATTCATACTCCAATTTAAAATACGGTTTTCAGTAAAAACTTTAAACTAAAGTTTTCAATGGATTTAAAAGAAAGAGGAAATCATAAAAAAAATATAAGTTATTAACCGCTACATTATGATAGCAATTATAAGTCCAACACCGTATACGTTTAGAAGCTAATTCTCGTATACATATTTTCCATACTTGGTTTTTAAATATCATAGAATGATTTTAGTTCCAAAGGGCCATATTGGGCCTAATGAATTGAATAGTAACCAAACAGAGGCTCATGGACCTAATAATACAATTCATATTCAAATGGATTTATAGGTATAATAAGGAGACCGATATAAGTAATGAGAGATTAGTAAGTCAAGTGCAAGAAGAACACAATTAATTAATTACCAAAGTAATTAATTGATTATCAACTTTAGCATGATTTAATTAAAGGCAATTAAGGAAAATATATTAGACAAGTATTATGAATTATGAGGATTTGATTTTAATTAAATCTTCTAACTACCCAAGTAGTTAGTTAAATAATAAAGGAAAGTTCTAAGAAATGATATAATTTCCTTTTTTATGACATGCTAAATTTATTAACATAAAACAAGTTAAGCTCACCCTTTTTAGGGTGTTTTTGTAACGCCCGCCTAATTTGATGTAACGGATAATGTTATGTTAATGACGACGTTAATGTTATATAAATGATGATGTTAAGTGATATACTCATGATAAGTGCTATGATATATGATAAATGGTGCAACGGTTTTCAATTTAAAGTGTTTCCACATGTTTTATAATATGCATTATTTGTGTTATGCTATGCTATATCATGCTAGATTAAGACACGTCATGTTATGCTATGATTATGATATGTTGTGTATTGTATGTCATGTATGCTATAAAATATTATATTACATATCCACCTTATGTTAAGAATAGTTATAATTTATGTTATGTAACTATATGTAGTGATATTCTATACTGCATTCACACAATAAGACAAGTGTAACAAGACAAAACAAGTTAAGTTAAAAATTTCATACCAACCTTCTGACTTACGGGGAGGATTCAAGACCTCTCGACCTATAAGGAGGCATCTAAGTCAGTTTATTTTATGGTCTAGGGTCGTTGGGGATCTTCGTGAAACATAACTTTCCAATGATCACGTGCAACGAGTACATACACATAAGGGTCCATTAAGCAAGACAAATTAGATACATAGAACATGTTTATAATGAAGCATAATCTGCTCATGCATCATTTTATAAATGTTTTAAGCTTGTTTTTACAAGTAAATGTTTCCTACTTGCTAAGCGTAAGCTCATTTAGGTATATTCATGCTATAGGTAACTAACCTGTTGGCAAACTTATGATAGATAATAATAAGTGATGGACAGATAATGGAGATGGGTATGGATACCCCTTACAAAGGTGTCTTCCACAATAGTAATTCATTTAAAATAATGAATTGTTTTAAGAAAATTAATTTAAATAATTAGTATCATGTTTAAAAAAATTGTTCCATAAATTTAGTATTATATGGTAAATTAAGATTAAGAATACAATTATATAGTTAAAAAACGGCTATATAGATAGGGTCGTTACATATTTAGATGGATACCCCTTACAAAGCTATATGGTAGCTTGGAGCGCTATGGCACTCATTTGAGGCCATAGTGCCGTAAATGTAAACAATACTTTCAGGATAAAGGACTTAATGCCGAGCGCCGTTGGCATTGCAGTGCCCAAAGGGGATCATGGCGCCAGAAATTTGGTGTCGGGGCACTAGCCTAAAAGAAATGTTGATATAAAGATGTGTGATTTGAATTGTTTTGAATCCACGCATTTATTGGTTGCAAATTTTCATACAAACTAAAATACCTATTGGTAATAGATATATCTATTCTAATAGTTATGTTGATACATAAATAGATGCCTTTACAAATAAAGAGGCCCGTTTATGTGAATGGTTGCATATGTCATAACAATTGCATCGCTTCATGAAATGGCACCCTGTCATTATTAAATCGTTAGAAGAATTTACAAATTTCATTCTTATTCTAAAACACAATATTATTGCTAAATAATGTGTTCAAGGGTTTATTGTATTTTGAGGGTAATTTGTCATTAAACTCGTTAGCAAACTTAGTTGTAAGAGTAAATAAATCCTTTAATAAAAGTATTCCAATACACCTCAAACTCTTTCTTATTTTTCAAAAATTTGAGCCTCCATCTCTTGCTCTACCCACATATATTCTCCTAGAGAAAGAGCCTTGAAAACTGATATACTTTATTGTATTAGTGGCCATAGGGGAAAAGGGGATAAGAGAAGGGCATGGAGAAACAACATCAATATTGTAGAGAGAAAAAATCTACAATCAAATTTGTGTTAAGGACAATGACCAATTCGATTGTCCTTAGTTGTTAATCCTTTTGTCTAATGTGGTGTTTGGCAATGTGAGTTAAAACCAAAACTTTTGATTACTACAATGTAAAACTCTTACAAACTATAGTGACAAAAAAAGCATGTTATAGTGTAAAGCTCTTACATGCTACAGTGTTTTTAACTAAAATTGGTTCAAACTATTGATTCTAACCAATGCTCCTAATCACCATTTAAGATCGATTTATCGAGAGAACAAGAAAATATAGTGTGGAAAAGTAAAGAAGACATAAGAATTTATAGTCGTTCACCCTGCTACGAATGAATTTGTACAATAAATCTTTAGAAAGACAATAATAGAGAAAAGTAGTAAAATTACATAAATATTTTAGCTAGGACGTGCATAAGATGCCTTAAATATGAGGTTAACCCTCCTTTTTAAAGCTTATCTTCATAGTTTCTTGATAAAAGTTGGTTTCTTTATTTGAATTTCAGTTAACTTTGTCGAATTCAAATTCAAACCATTTTCTTTGCGGATTTCAGATTCTTCGTAATATGGGCTTGGTTGATCACAATTTGATAACCACTTAAAACCCCAAAAATAGAAGATTCCATAAAAGATTCTTGAAATATTCTTCAGAGCAGTTGATTTCTCTACTCCACCAAGAAGTGGTAGTCAAGTACTGATTTGTAGTCAATGTGGATTGGATTAGACTTTGGTCATTTCTTGGTTGTCCTTAGTGGATAAGACCTTCTATGGACATCTTGTGGCCGATGTTCCATTTGTCTAGTTGACTCAAACTGACATGTATTGACAGTAGAAATTGAGATATGAAATATGGCTTCAACAAATATGAAGAGCGATATTGTCAACAACCTCCAAGCAAACCAAGATAAAAACGAAAAATAACAGGAACTAAGAAATTGAAATGGACAGATCGGTCATTGATCCTATTCGATTCAATGAAAAAAAAAAGGACAAAGCAAATGCAAACAAAACATCTAACCTAAACAAAAATTTCTTTGATATATATGAAATTTCTAGCCAAATTCACAATTTCTAAGATCCCAAATACTTTTTGGGTGAATACAAATTCCGACAAAATTTCAAAGAAACTTCGAATAAATATTGGGAATTACTAATAAAAAACAGAGGAATACTAGCAACACTTTTCTCACTCTCTTTTTTATTTTTTGCATTTAGAGTCTGACATATAGAATCTATTAATATGATATATTATTTTTTAAATAAAAAAATATAATAGTGGATGGCACGTGTGAGAAAGAGAGTGCTGCTAGCACTCCTTATAAAAAAATCAACTTTTGGTGATATTGTAGTGTTCTTTTTTTTTTTTTTTTTTTTACAGAATTTTGAAAAATAACATGAGATATCATTAAAAAAAAATTAGAAACAAAACGAAAAAATTTTAGTGTTCCAATGGACGTAATTTTATATTTTTCTCAACGTTATCATTGTCTTATTATCTAAATAATAAATTTTTATCACCTTGTCTACTTATATACCATACTGATTGGCCTATAATTGTTCTAAAATTGATTGAATCATGATGATATCTCAATCATGGTTAAACCGTTAGAGACATTCTTTTGTTTCAACCATGTTTTATATAAACTTATTTATTTATGTAAATTTTTCCGTAGTGTTTATCATATACTAATATATCAAAAAGAATTATTAACCTTTTTTTAGGGAAGAAATATTAAGAAGCTTTAACATAAAAAAAAACAATTTTAAAATTCTTCTCCAATTTTTCTACTAAGATATTTTTTTCACAATTTCTTTAAAGTTAAAAAAAATCATAAACAACACCTACTTGAAAGGACACTTACACAGAAACGCACGATAATAACCTCCGCGTCGAAATCTGTTTGAAAAGCCTAAAAACGACTATATATTACAAACAACGACGCCAACTCGGTAAACGACCTAAAACCATGAAGATGCCTTAAAGCTACAAACTGAAAAGCGACAGCGGAATCCTAGAGTGCAATTGAGCAAAAAAAAAAAAAAAAAAAAAACAGCTTTAGGCTTTTTTTTTTTTTTTTTTTTTTTTTACCATTTAGCTGGAAAAAATGGGACTGTTTTAGAATTTTAGTTGTACTTTACCTGCTTTAACAATGATCTTAAAAATTAACAGGGATATAAGGGCAGCTTAAAACAATATTCTGGATAACATGCATATTAAGAAACTTTTGAGGCTACATATCAAGTAGGAAAGAGCTGAATTGAGAAAATTCCAGAGTTCGGTCTTCAAGTAATCTTACAATTCCCATTGATGTAGAATTTGCACAATAATTATGCAATATATCTAAAAAAAATGCAATAAGAAAGCATGTTAACTGGTTTTTGGCCTCTATTTCAAAGAAACTAAAGTCCAAGGTTTCAATTGCGTAATGCTAAGACATGGAATGAGAAAAGGTAATTCATGTCTGTCAAAATAAAATCAAGCACAAAGTTGCACTAGGTTGTTTATTCTCTCAACTCCCAGCCAAATCGAGTTCACAAATGGGAGAGCTTCTGTCTTCTTTTTTGTTGCCCTGATTCTGAAACTCCTGAGGTTGATGTTTTTGACAAGGTTAATATTCTTTGTAAGCAGCAGGAAGTACCAAAAAAAAAAAAAAGACACAAACACAAACAAAACCACTCACAAGACATGACATATGTAAGCAAATTACAAAGAAAACATTTTTGAGAGTCTGAATGAGACATTAAATGAACTATTTTACTCGAGTAGTTTCCCAAAGGAAACATTAAAACTGTAGGATATAAAGTTACATGAAATATCTGCTATTAACAAAAACAAACAAAGGTGATGGGATTTTTATAGCACGCAAAGTGGGGGAAAAAGTGATGTTGTCCTCCTTAAAAAAATTCAAAATTCACGATTTAGATTTTTGTATACAGAAATATGAAACTAAATTTAGTAAATATCTTTCAATACCTTGCTTATATAAGCAAAGGAAGATCATGGTAGATATGTCTCAAATAATAAAACGTTAGAACTGTCCAATCAAGAAGACAAAATGTTAAACTCCAAATATAATGCTAAAAAAAACCTTGGTCCTTTCATTTTGGTTTTTGTCCAAAAACTCATCGATATTTTTCCAGCATTGACTGGATGGCATTCTTCATATTGGAATGATCTCACTCCAGCGATACCCATAAATCTTCGTATCGAAAGAGAAGTGGGAAATGGTTCTCTGTCAAGGCACGGCACCCTTTTTAACTATGGACATTTCCCATATATAAACTTTACTCAAGGAATGATCATCAGCAACCACTGGTATGCTCTCTAATTTTGGTAGTGAGCACAAATGTAAGTTCCACAATTTGGGGAGAGTAACACTGATGGCCTCATCTTGATCTTCTTCACCGTCTTCCGCATCGGAGGTTGTTGAGATTATTTGTTCAAGATTTGGGAGTGGAGCATTAATGGACAATCTCTTTATATGGTCACAGTGGCATGCTCTCAAGAGCTTAAGAGAGCAAAAGGTCCAAAATGGATATCTGTTATAGCATTGTGCATCTGCGAAACTTTGGCAGGATCCTCTTTCCAGTTTTCTTCATCTGGAATGCATTTCAAGCCTGTCCCTGCTTCAACCAAAAATCAAGGACCGTCACTTGTAATTTGCAGGGTCGTGTCCCTTATCAAATCGTGTGTCTTCACACAAGCTGCCCTATGTTTGCCTCTTGCATCTTCCAATAAGCAAGCACGTACGAGTTTGTTTGACATTGCTTGTCCTCTTTCAATTTCTGCTTGACTATTTCTTTCTTTCATAATCTCTTCAGCTATCAAACACTCTATCAACATTTCACTTGCATAATCTTCAGAAAACAGGGCACAATAGAGTAGACAAGCTTGAAGATTTTTATCATTTAAGCGATCGTAACTAAATTTCAACTTCTCAAATATTTCGTTGGTCCCTTTCGTAGATGTCTTCAAATCTTGTAGAGCAGTCTTCTAGTCATTGTAATCAACAATGCCTTTTAAGCTTCCTGGTATCGTAACAATTGCAAGTTGCAAACAAGCACGTTCTTTGACAACTGAATTCACTATTGCTTCCATGTTTGGGATGGATAGAACATCATGACCAACTGTATCCAGAAACAAGTTTGATGCCTCTATTTGTGAAAAGCACTGGGATTGCATTGCAACTCATTCCGAGGCACACATTGAGAAGTGGAGTTGTCAATACCAACTTGCTTCCATTTTGAGGACTATGCTCCGGGATTCCTACTTCATCAAGACGATAAACATACCACAAGTCATCTAGGACAAGCACGTACCTCTTACTTTTCGTAAGTTCCGCGTATAACTTGCTGGCCTTTTTTGTTTCGTCATCGTACTTGAAAACATCAAAAAGGATATGACATGCGATAGCATCTTGTAATTTGATGATACTGGATGCTTTCGATACATTTGCCAAATTACGCAATCAAACTTCTCTTTCTCTTTGAGCAGGCGGTAATTAATATGTTTCATGACAGTTGTTTTACCAATTCCAACCATCCCATAGACTCCAATCTTTCTAGCATCATCGCCCATCAAAAATGCCCAAATTTCTTCCATTTTCCTTTTAAATGTAGTTTCTTCAGTATCTCTCCAGTTTGTTGCGGAAGCTATATGATCAACCCATCAGGACACCATTTTTGTGGAGCTCCTTCACCTCGTCTACCTTTTGAATAACATTCTTCCAATTCCGGCTCGAGAGAAGCATTTCATTGTTTCAAATTTTTTGTTAATCATGTTTATTTCAGCACCAACATTTTCCAACCTTTGCAACCAAAGTTGAACTTCATCCTTCAACCTTGTTTCTCCTCACACGATCTCTGTGGCTAGCCTTGAAAGTATGTCTCTCTTTCGAGAGTTTAGCTCCTCCATTCTTTGTTTGAGCTAATCCATGTTTTCCTCAAGGCCTCTATGATACTTCCAACTTGTGGAAATTGGTGCTGATATCCATTGTACAAGTTGAATAATTGGTCCGGCAAGCTCCATTGACTGGTCCCAAGCACAGTGAGATTTTGAACAATGTAATTAACTTTAGCATTGACCAAGTGTATATTATAAGAAAATATGCATGTATGTGTCTATCTATTTTTCAAATAACCAAACCAAAACATAAACTGGGCCCCTATAAAATCCAAATGAACTGAAACGAAGCCAGAAATTTAAAGTTTCAGCATCTACAAATATTATCAACCCTATATATACATAACTAATGAGGTTTGCAAGGACTCTCTACTTTAACTTAAAATTGATTAAACTAATGTGCAGTTAGGAATTTCAGACTCAACTAAACAATTAAAAAGTTTCAATAAGCAGAGTTAAAATATGTATAATCTTGACTCAGATGGAAGTGGGAACATCCCTCAATGTCTAATCGATTCTTAGTTCTTCCATCGCGAAAAGGGGAGCACAAAAGAAAAGCAGAGGAGAGGGAAAAAAGAAAGTAATCAATTGCTTGCTAACTGCTGCCTTGTTTTTTCTGAGAATTGAAGATCCAGAGTACAGACAATAAGTTTCATGCCATGAAAATTATTGATCCAAATTACTATCATTTTGCAAGTAAATAAATATGTAAATCAATGTAGTCCAACCGGTTCAACGCTATGATCATGCCTAGGTCACTGCAGCTGTTTCTAACAGATTAAAAAACTCAGAAATTGAATCCCAAAATTGTAGCCATCAGAGATATATTACCTAAGATTATGTACCAATTCTTTAGTAAATCAGCTCAATTATCAGATTAATACGACATTTGAACTGTCTATATGATCTAGTGAATGAACATTTGGTGATAGAAGTTGTTCCTCATTGTGTCACACTTATATCTAGTAATATTACATGCGACTATTATCCATCTATAAGAAAGAACATTAGCCAAGTAAATTGTATAAACTCAAACTGAGAAAACGTGCTAGAGTATGTAACTAGCCTGTTCTCTTGAATTGAAATTAAAAAAATGCAAATGTAGATCAGAAATGATAGCTAAGTAATGTATGTATTGCAATGAAACTGGGAAAACTTGTCTCCTCTGCTTTTGCTAAACCCTTTTATCTCACTACACAGTGCAATTCAAAGAGAAGTGGGACTTGGTCAGTGAGTTAAAAGAAAAAGAGTTGTGAGTGCTCCTGAAAAAGGTGAAAGGTCGTAAGATAATATGCAAGTGGAGACTAGAACGAGGACGTATAGTGCTAAAGATGGTAAGATAAGATGTCTTTTTCTCTTTTTTTTGGATTATTTTCGTAAATGACCCTGAACTATATACTCTAATTCAAGTTGTCCTCTAGTTTTTCAAAACAAGTCAAAACACCTTTTGATCTATAAAAAACAGTTCAAAGTGATCCGTTCAATTCCGTCCATAAACATAACAGTTTTGATGATGTGGCATGCATTTAATACAAATTAAAGTCCTTGAATCATAATTAACACTATAAAAATGATTAACTATTAAAAAATAAAATAAAATAATTTTTTGGAATTAATTTTTATTATTTTATTATTTTTAATATTTAATTGTTTTTATATATCTAATTATAATGTAATAACTTTAATTAATATTAAATGCATGTCAAGTCATCAAAACCGTTAATTTTATAGACAGAATTGGACGAAAGGAGTATTTCGAATTGTTTTTTATAAATCATGGATGTAATGATCGAGAAATCGTAGAATTAAATAATATAATTTATATATTTAATTTAAGGATTTTCCTTAAAAATATCATGTGTAAATTTTGTGATTCAAGATTTATGGAATTCAGATAAATATTCCCAAATTTTATAGAAAATATTTAAGTTAACTTTACTAATTTTTGTGATATAATAATTTAGTTGATAATTTCCACCACAATTTAAGACAAAAAAATTTCAATTTGTAGATAAGTTAAGAATTTAAATTATAAGGATTTTCAAGTACAATACAATGTTAATAGTATACAGAGAAACACTCTAACGCAAAATGAATCCTTAATTACCTATTAGTTAAAAAGGGAGTTACGCAAATGACATTTTCGATGAAAAATGCTTTCCGAGTTTGGTGAAAAATGGAAGTTAAAAATGCTTTCCGATTTTCCATTCAAATAGACAGAATTAAACCTACGTGATTCACACATGAGCCACCTATAAGGTAAAAATGGGAGTTTATTACTCTTAAGTTTTGTTTTATATTTACCCTCTAATTTAATTTTTTTTTATCTGCTCTCATTCAAGAATAGTGGGAAACTAGCCTGCATTTAAACTTAAGGGTTATTAACACTAATAGTCATTAAACTTTAAAGTCTTTCTCATTTTGCTCTTGAACTTTAAAAATCATTACTTTACTCTCTGAATTTTTAAAACTCTTCACTTTGCCCCTTGAATTTAAAAAATCACCATTTTACTCTTGAACTTTCAAAGCTCCTCACTAATTTGTCATCTAAATTTTTGATTTTCCACTTAAATAAATAAAATTAAGTCAACGTGATTCATATATAGGTCACCTGTAAAGGCAAAAATGAGATTTTATTACTCTTAAGCTTTGTTTCAGGTTTATACTCTCACTTGATGCCTTTTAATTTTTTATTTGAACTCTCATTTAAGAAGGATATGCTTGTTTACATTTCTTCTGATCTTTAATGCTAACTCATTTAATAAGTCGATATTGTTTATTAATATCTGAATTTGAATACTAAAAAAGACGAGCTACGCATTAAACATGAGGAGATATCGACAAACAATATCGAAAAAAATGTGCAAACAGACTCTTCTTAAATGAGAGTAGATAAAAAAAGTTAAATGAGAGTGTACACATAACAAAACGTAAGAGATAAAATCTTATTTTTACTCTAACAAGTAACCCATATGCTAATCATGTGAGCTTTATTTTATTTATCTAAACAGGACATTGAAATATAGAAAACAAAATGATAAGCTTTGAAACAAGCGCAAAATACTAATTTTCAAAATTCAAGGGTAAAATGAGGAGTTTTGAATGTTCAGAGGATAAAATAGTAATTTTTAATGTTTAAGAGACAAAGTGAGGAAGACCATAAAGTTTAAGGACCATTAGTATTTATAACCCTCATAAATTTTAAGTAAATTACTTTATAACATTAATCCGGTTTAGTTTTCGACGTGCGTGAATAGATAAATAAATGTCACATAAACATTAATAATTAAGAATATATGCATGGTTTTCACCATTTAAGTTTAGTAAATTCACACTCTTTTTTCATTTTAAAGAAAGTTTAATTTTCCGCGCATATAATAATTACTATTTTTTTGAAGGGGACCATAACGTAGTGTTCCATCCAGATTCAAAAAAATGTAAAGAACATGTATCTCTCTGGGATTCTGAACACATATTAATGATTAGGCTTAAAATTATTGTTTTCAAAGATACAAAGAATAAGAAAGTAGACATTATATAAACAGCAATATAATTTTCATATCTTATCACCAAGTCTGAAAGGAAAATGGCCACAAAAATGTATATTGGTGTCTATTATCTTAATTAAGAAAAATAAATTACTATGGTTATTTTTCACAATTTATATCTTTCATTTTTCTTTTGGAGAAAATTAACAAACTTTAAAAAAATTAGCAAATATTATAATACTTAACTCAATTATTTATCAATCATTCCTCAGAAAAAGTTAATCTAGAAAAACAATTTCAATTTAATTAGTTTACTTCTTAATTATATTTTAAATTAACTTTCTTCACAATTCATGCACATTTACTTCAGGCGAGAAATTAAAAGAAAGTCTAACAATTCCTCCTTGAAGAAGAAAAGAATAAATCTCACTCAATTTTCTATGTTCCTTACACTTTTTCTACTCTAAAAGATATTCTCAGCCTATCTCTAATTCCTTTTAGCTCAAAAAAATAAAGAATTTCCCATTAAATGAAGGAAAGAATAGTTCTCATTCCTTACCTTTATGTTTTAAGTTAGAATATGCAGTCCACTCTCATTTAAGTTAGCCGAGAAATTAAATGGAAGTCTAACAAGTCCCCAATGAAAAAGGAATGAATAAACCTTATTCAGTTTTCCATGTTCTTTCTTTTTCTCCCTAATTTTTTTAGCAAATCTTTTTATTTAGAGTGTAATATAATATTATTGTATCTTGTACTATTTGTTTATGGCTTATGTATGGCCGACACTTGGGATAATTTTCTCTACAATCACTTTTTATACTTTTTCTATTATAAAAGATATTCTCAAATCTATCCCTAGTTACTTTTAACTCAAAAAGTCAAAGATTCTTTATTAAAAAAGAAAAAGATAGTTCTCATTTCTAACCTTTATTTATTAAGCTAGAATATTCAGTCCAACAAACATACCATTTGACACATATAATATTTTTCATGCAATTTTGTAACACTAAACCAAGTTGAATGTAACAGCAGTACACTATCCATTTACTGAGTGTTATGCTAAAATAAATTGAATATTACATGAAAACACAAACGACATTATAACGTCAAATAAGATGTTAAATTTACACACAGGTACACCACCTACGTTGAAGGCCATTCCTTTTTTTTTTTTTTTAATCTTCTTTCTTTTGTTTTAAGTCTTGTTTTATATGAATTGATGAAAGAAGGAAACTTAGCCCCATTTGTAACATTTAGTTATATATATATATATATGTATGTATAATATTGCACTAAAATTAATCTAGCAAAACTTCTAAACATTACATACCTCTGAAATTTAGCAAAGTATACGAGCAATTTAGAGAAAGACATTCTATACACAAGTTAAAGTCACATCTATCTTTAGAACAACTGAAAATAAGCCTACAATCTTTTTTACAACATGAACGGCAAAAGCGAGGCTTACCAACCTGGAGTATGAGAAGGTGGTGTGAGTGGAAGAGATTGAATTTTGACAAAGATCCTGGTGTGCTTAAGTATGAGAGGTAAATGCTTTGCATGTCAATCGTGCAAACTCTGCCCATGATTTATGAAGAAAATTCTCACAATTTATGGGTGTGCAAGAATAGGCTGAACCCAATGACCAGCCCGATTGGCATGCAAAGCATTTAGCTCTTATACTTAAAGCATGCCGAGATCTTGGTCGCCACCAACATCGGACGTTTGGTCGGCAGCGGGATCATGTAGCATGATCCATGCATGTAGAAATTAGAGCAGAGCTGATCATCACATCCGTAAAACATATTCATTGTTGAAGGGATTCTCGCAGTAATAGCAGCAAGTGTCGTCGTTTAGTGATCTCTGTGCAAGTATTGTGATGGCAATACTTGTTTGTGGCTGGAGAAAAAAAAAAAAAGATAAATCTCACTCAGTTCTCTATGTTCTTTCTTTTTGCTTCATACATATATATATATATATATATATAATATATATATATTTGCAAATCTTTTTAATGAGCTAATTATAAAGTGTTAGCTTGTACTACTTGTTTTGTGGCTTAGGGGTGGTCGGCAAGTGGGATAACTTTTTCAATCATTCTTTACACTTTTTTCACTCTAAAAGATATTCTCAATCTATCCTGAATTTCTTTTAAAAAAAGGAAAGCATAGTTCTCATTTCTCACCTTTATGTTTTAAGTTAGAGAATTAAGTGGAAGTCTAACAATTCCTTACCGAGGAAGGAATCAATAAACCTCATTCAGATCTTTATGTTCTTTCTTTTTCTTCCTAATTTTTTGTGGTAAACCTTTTTATTTAGAGTGTGATAATATTATTGATCATCTTTTACTACTTGTTTATGGATTATGTATAATTGACGCTTAGGATAACTTTCTTCCCAATCATTCTTTATACTTTTCTTTTATAAAAGACATTCTCAATCTATCTCCAGTTACTTTTAACTCAAAAAATAAAGATTCCCCATTAAAAGAAGGAAAGGATAGTTCTCATTTGTCACCTTTATTTATTAAGCTAAAGTATTCAGCGTGATAGACATACCATTCGACATGTATAATATTTTTCATACGATTTTGTAACACTAAATCAAGGTGTATGGAACAACAGTAAACTATACATCTATTCAGTGTCAGGCTAAAATAAATTAAATGTTACATGAATGCATAAACGATATTATAATGTCAAACAAGATATTACAATTACAGAGGGGAATGGCTCCTAGGGTGAAAGGCATTCCTATTTTTTTTTTTTAATCTTCTTTCTTTTATTTTAAGTTTTGTTTTATATGAATTGATGAAAAGAAGAAAACTTAGGCCCCATTTGTAACTTTTTTTATAAATTTTGTTAAAATAAAATTTTTTCCTCGCTGATTTATCTTCATATTTTAATGAAAAAACAAGTATTGTAAGCCATTTTGTTATCTATTTTCAAAAATAAAAAATGTTACACATAATTTTTTTAAATTAGAAAATAGAAAACCACGGTATTTGCGCTTTGCCCTTGCTAAAGATGAGTTTGGTTAATTTGGAAGTACGTAAATAAGAAGTAATTATAATATCCCATACTTGGGCTTTTTTTTTTTTTTTTGCCCCACACAAGAATCAATACTATTATATTTTTTCATAGCACTTACGCAATTTATTTATTTATCAATGATTCGTTAGAAAAATTTAATCTAGATAAAAATTTCAATTTAATTAGTTTGGTTCTTATATTTTAAATTAACCTCCTGATATTAGGAGAACAAGCCAGGAGAACCTTCTTTACAATCCATTCTCACTTACTTTAGCTGATAAATTAAGCATTTATCTACTAAAGAAGTAAAGTATAAATCTCACTACCCTTTGTATGTTCCTTCTTTTTCTTCCTAATTTTTTTTTAAATCCTTTTAGTAAGAGTGTAATAGTATGATTGTAACTTTCACTATTTGTTCGGTGGCTTACGGATAGGATAACTTTCCCTATAGTCCTTCTTTACACCTAAGGAACAAACCATTTGGCATATATACACACACACACACACACATATATATATATATATATATATTTGTACAATTTCGTGACATTGGATCAAGTTGAATGTTAGGACAGTAGATTACATTTATTGGGTTTTATGTTAAAATAAATTAAATGTTATATAAATTCACAAACAATATTATAATGTTAAATAAAAAATGTTACTACTCTTGATACGGCTGTCAGATCGAAGACTATTCTTTTTTTTTTTTTAATATTTTTTCGTTTATTTTAAGTTTTGTTTATGAACTGATGAAAGATGAAAACTTCGGCCCCATTCATAACATTTTCTTTAAAATTTTTGTTAAAAAATATAAACGTTTTCTGTTGATTTATTTCCTTTTTTAACCAAGAAAACGCGTTTGGTAAGTCATTGTTGCTATATATTTTTTTAAAAAAAAAAAAAAAAAGAAGTTACATGATTATGTTACATATATTATTTTTTGTAATTAGAGCAAAGATGGTTTTACTTTTGCTTCCTGCTTTCCTCTGGCTTTTCCACAAACAATGGGCCGATACCGTGGTAAATGTTACCACCATGTGTAGTCATTACGAGTGAGTGGGGTGGTCATGCCAAACAGAAATGGCCACGAATGGTCGATAATTAGGATAACTTTATTTAGCAATTTTTCTCTCTCTTGTATTTCTTGAAGATCTTCTCAATATATTTCCAATTAATTTAACTCAAAAAGTCTAGGATTCCTCCATGAAGAAATACAGGGTTGTTCTCATTTCATAGCCTTTTATTTTGTAAATGTTCTTCCTTTGGTTTTTAGGTGTCTTTTTAAAAAAAAAAAAAATGATAAGATTAGACAATGAGGGTCAAAGTATACTGGTACATGTCTACTGTTGACACAATCATCTTACAAAAGCCTCCCATTCAAACTTGATATTAGATTGAAATGTTAAGCACAGTGATTAAAACTGTTGGTTAGAATTTTAAACGTGTAATATATGAGAGCTTTACATTGTAACTGTAACGCCTTCTTTTTGGACGTCACAGATATCGTTACATTCATTCGTTAAAACTGAAGCAAACTATTGTAATTGATAACATGTATTTGAAATCATAGTTTGGAAAAGCATTCCCAGGATCTTTACATACATTTTTTTTTTATACAAATATAATTTATAAGAAATCCTAATCTTTCTTAATTAAAAACAATTTGCTTTTCCCATAGTCATTGTATAAATAGTTTGCTAATATTATTTAAATTAAATGGCCATTGAAAAACAAAAGACAAAATTCTTTGAACATGTCTCGGCCGGCAGGCCGAACTTTTACCTTCGGCAGGCCGAACTTAACCGGCAGGCCGAAGTTCACCCATCGGCAGGCCGTCCGAGGCCTTGCAGAATGGGGTTTTCAAAATCCAAAAGATCGGCAGGCCGATGCTTGACAACCGACAGGCCGATTGAAAAACTTCGGCAGTCCGACCAGCATGGTCGGCAGGCCGAACTAAAAAAAAATTCCTTTTAAAACAAGTTTTAAAACTTCAAATGCGGAAGAAAACTTTATAAAAAAATACAGTAAACAAACATTCACAAAATTTATAAAATTATATATCCTTAAAATATATGAACATACTCAAAACGAAAATAATCATAAAATGATTCTTTAAAAACTCCTTTCCTTGGCGTTCTTCCATTTGCAACCATCTTCCTTAGCTCACACGCCCATCATAGTGTCCTCCGCCTATTCCATCACTTTCTTACCCTTATCTGCAACATGATGAAAACTTGAATAAGCTAATACTTAGTAAGTACATTGTATTTCTCACAATTTAAAACATTTCATAAACATCATCATCATCAACTTTAAAACATTTCA